>JAFIRS010003156.1:0-152842 GCA_018342105.1 Gonioctena quinquepunctata | reverse complement strand
CTCCCAATTTACCCCCCCAAAAACCACCCCTCACCTATTCGCCAAACCACCCTAAATAGGGATTGCGTCAGAATCGCCATAGCCCTTCTACTTAGATCATATCTTGGAAAAGGTAATGCTAGGGCATATTGATCAATATCCTTCCATGCCACAAAAATATATCTTCGAACCCTGGAGCAAAGATGATGAAGTTGATAAATTATAAGGATCTGTTTATGATGAAAGTTTTCCGAAATGAATGTTTGGCAATGAATACATCGATTCAGATAAAAATAACAACATTGTAATGCGGGGAAAGTATTTGAAAGGTACTCTTTCAGCTAATATCCTATAATGAACCCGATTACAATTCAGAATATCTGAATGAATATAAAACTATTTTGGAATTGACAAGGGCTCATCTGAATTCAGCAGCAATCTACCATGCATGTGTTTGAATTATCCTTGTCACTGGTCCCATGAATTTGGATGCATTATTTACTACTATAGGCAACTCATTATAACGTTGGCGAATGGCGACAGTGCGTGGTACGCATCTCATTATATACAATACTTCGCCCAATACTCGACCTACATAACCTACACTCCCTTTCACAAGCTGGCTTGGGGTACTTGGCACTAATGGCTCCATCAGAAGGCGAGTCCGCAGAATTTATCTCTGTATAAGACATCGTCGATAAACCGTATCGGTATATAATTGGTCCAATTCGCGAGTATAGGCTTGTTCTGCATACAAAAACTTGCTATTCACATAGGCCATCGGATCTGCACCATGTGGTGGAATATCAATCTTTGGAGATATATGGTTTATCTGTTCTCTTTCTATGACAGGTATCCTAGGATGTTCGGTTTGCCAAATCTCCAATTGACATAAATATACTTTTTAGTTGAAGTTACTGCAAATACTTCAGTGTTATCTTCAACAACGATGATTTGTTCTGTGGTGAACTGATTCTCGATTTTTTTCAGCCTGTCCGTGATAGAGAAGACTGAGTTTCCCCTCGCAAGTTCGTAGAGGACTGACCTCCCATGTTGTTTCCCCAAGATTCATGTCAAAACAGTATCCTTTCAAGAATGGGCAAACAATGCCACCTATCAAACTTATTTCATTTTCATCCAATTTCATTTTGGCAGGTAATCCGTTACCTAAATTTTAATAGTTGCTAGAATAACAATGTCCTTCCAAACTTGTCCATTTTCATGATACGTGGATCCTTCGCATGTTCCATCGGAATTTTCTGCCTCCTCTTGTGTCAGTTCCATTCATCGTTATTCCGCCAATATCTTGTTGGTAGATCTTCAGAGTACGGTAACGATGTATGCTTCGACATTCTTCTGCGCTAACACGATCAATATAGTTCATGATTCCCCCCGGCCACAACCAAACTATGGCTATGCATGTCACAATGGGAGATTCAACGGGTTGATTCTATCAAACAATTCCATTCGTGTTGGAGAGATATTTCGTCCCCTTGAATAACTGTAACAGTTCCCGGTTCACTATAGTAAGCAGGGTTTATCTGGGGACAGTCGGCGACATCGCGAATCGAAACCACCGATATTTCAGAGTCCCTGTCGTCACAATGATATACTATCATAGACTTCACCTGGGTGATGAAGCTGGTGGCCAGAAAAAAGGTTATTCCCAGGATGATGACCGGATGACTGCTTGATTTCATGATGTATATTTCTTCCAACTACGTTTAGTTTCATCGTAGTTCGGTTCAAACCCCCCTAGACAATAAATTGAAATATATCATTATCTCACGAAAACCTCATTCAGTAACAAAATCATGAACAAATCATTACGAAAATCTCATTAATGAAAAAAAAACAATCACAAAACCATGAAAAAATTATTACCAGATCTCGATTGTTACAATATTGAACGAAGCCAATTTCTCTAGAAACGCCATCCAAAACTTTCACAATAATACTTTTTGGGTTGAAGAAAACCCACATGCAATCTTGGAATCCCGTCACCAGGAGCAGTTTTTCGTTAAAGTGTGGGCTGGAATATGGTGTAGTTGTTCAGTTGGACCCCATTTTCTTCATGCGAGGTTGAATGGGCATAATTACCGTAAGCTTTGAGATGGTCCCATTTTAGTAAGAAATCGACTGTGATTTATGCATGACGGATTCGAGATTTGAGAGGCCTAGCGATGGGACGTGTATATCCTTACCACAAACTGAGCTCCCTAATCAAGAATAACGCATAATTTTATATTTTTCAATAATGTGGCCAAGTATAAAAATCTCATTTTTTGAGTAAATATTTCAATCTTTATTGTGTTGAAAGGGCCGAAAATACAAGTAGGCCCTAATAAATCAAACATCAAACTTGCATAATAACATACAGTGCAAGTGTAATAGTGCAAGTGCAGTGCGATCAGGGTGGATAGAGTCCAGAGGGTGAGTTGGGACCTAACTACTAACTTCAGTAGTCGGCACCAACACTGGACCCCTGATTCGCTGCATGTTAGTTACAGTGGCAAAAACAGGAAAATTGCAAAAATTATTAATTTTTCATTACTAAAAGTTGCCTGGAAATTACTCTTATAGTGATTTCCTATGGTGATTCTATGTATTCTATGTTTTGAGAACCTTCCTGGCCGCAAATTGGAATCGGTATTCTATTTATACCACAAAGGCAACAAGCTACATTAAGAAAGAATCCTAAGTCCAAATCCAGGCAGAACCGTGCTTGTCAGCACGATTCTACGTAGTTCCAGCACTACTACGGTGGCAACGTTGCAGTTTTCCTTGAACAGCCTATGCCCGTTTCCTAAGTATAAACGGACTTCACCTCGCCTGAGACTGGGTTGAGGCGGGATAAGGCACGGCGGACAGGCGAAGGATTGTTAGAATAAACAATGCGAGCCCCTCCGACGCCAACCTATCTTCTGGAGTGATCCACGTGGTGATCCTTTTGATTCTGAAGGTGGCGGCTAAAAACGAATCTTCTGACTTCGCGTAAGCCAGATACGGTAAACCAAATCGGTCGTAGGGACATTTGTTTGAACTGAATTCGCGTTGGCAGATTTGTATTTTTGATAGGAGCACTTGGTGCACTAGGTCTTATAGGGACTTCTTCTGTGGCCCGGACACTAGTCCAACGCAGTGCCCCTGAGAAGTACGCGCACTTATGATATTCCAGACGCGTGAGGAACTGATTATTCAGTTATCTCGCCAACAAAAAAATAAAGTGTCAAATTTTTCGTTAAACAATATTAATGATAGCGTTGAGGTATCTGATCTCTAACGTGAAACGGAACTCCTAGAATAGTTGTGAGAATATTATCTTCTCGGCTGGCCCTTCCGATAACTTGCAAAAAAAGCTGGCTAAGTCCGCTGTGAGGATTCTGAGAGGGGTTTATGGCCGCCAGGATTAATCCACATACTCCGAATTGAGTTAGTGAGGGGGTGTTATAATGGTTTATAATGGATTCATATAAGCCCAGCCAGCCGAAATACTCACATGGCGCCCAACGTGGGTCAGGCTCTGGAGAACACTCACCTGGCTTTGGCCAATCTGGAGCTCCCAGTCTGGCTCGTGCGAGAGAACCGTGGTCAGTAGAATTGGGTGTGTCAGAGGACTATTATGGTTGGAGAAATAGGGCATTGTATGGCGATATTTCTTCACGGAACGAAGTTTCACCAAATGCACAAATAAAACGTAGCTCGGACAGCGGGACTTCAAACCAAGAATTTTATGGGTTTGAAACTCAGCCAACAAATCGAATGTCCGAAGTAGGGGAGCGAGCACGAGCCCAGGCTGATTCCTTGACTAGGAATGGACTTCGGGACAGTGAATACTACAGCGAAGAAGTAGGACAAGGCGTAACATCGTCGGGAAAAATAAGCGACGTGTTAGGTGGCCGAGAATGGCACACCACGGACAATATTTCTAGTAGAGAATATTTACCAAGGGATTCCACGGTTTCATTGAACCGTGAGGTAATGGAGGGATTGAACCCTTTCCTACCAACGCACGGGTCTTCTCTGATTCTCGACCCAAATAGTATGAATCAGTGGCGCCCAGAGGAAAATGAAATCATTGGTAATGAAAGCCAACGGCGGGTAACTTTCGCGGAACCTGCCGGTATGGGAAGTCAGACTCCCATAGCGGAGCAAACTCCGCAGGCAAACGGGGATATTGACCCCATTTCACGCCTAGCCGAATTGCTGTTGTATAACTTGGGAAATCCTGAAAGCCGCAGGATCGACCAGCAACGGTTTCCAAACTTCGCAGGATTGATAACGGAGGATCCAATAGGATTTCTGAGGAAGATTGTCGCGGAGTTGACGAAGTTCCGAATACCGGTCGACGAGTGGACATCGTTCATGATAACTCAGTTAAAAGGCGGAGCCTCGACTTGGGCGAGTAGTTACTCTGCGAATACAGTCAGTTGAGAGTTCTTCAAGTATCGATTCTTGAACCGCTACAATAGTGCTGAGACATTGTCACGGTTGACCTCCAGATTTTATGGAAGGGTTCAGGGAGACAGCGAGAAGGTTGACCTCTTCATTGCAGAGAAGCTGGCTCTGGCGAGTAGGCTACTGCCTGAGATGAAGGAAGACGAAGTAATTCGTCTGATTGTGCAATTGATTTCTCCATCCATCAAGCCGTACTTGAGTGGACGAGAAATCCACAATATCGAAGAGTTGATGCACCTAGCAGGCGGCATCGGAACCGATCTCTCCCTAGTCAGGTCGAATACCCGGAGTAATAATTCGGAGAGAATGCATGCAACCCCTGCGGTTGCTAATAACACGTATAGTCGGGAAGCAAATACATATTGGCCGCCAATGTTGCGAGAAAACAATCGAGGCATGCCGGATAGGCAAAACAATTTCGTGAGGGATGCGCCACCACGTTCATACAATCAGAATGATTATGAACCAAGGCAACGTTGCCAGGCAACGCGGCCAAATCGCGAGAATTTCCATGGAAATGCGCGCCCCACGAACCCGAAAAATTCGGGAAACGATCGGCGGGCCGCCCCTCCAGCAGCGGCGAGCCGTCTCGTGCAATGAATATTGGCCGCAGTGGGTATAGCGGTGCCTTTCTGGCGAATATGCGAGAGCAACCTCCCGTGGAGAACACTCTCGAGGGGGTCCGCGGAGTTATAGGTCCGATAGCGGATAACGGAAGTAACGATTGTGGAAAAATTGCCTGGTGCCGGAAACAAGTGAACCCAGCTTCGGACCAGTAGCAGATAATGAACTGGACGACGAGGTATTGGTTTCACTTAGTGAAACCAGGAGTAATGTGAGACAGCTTCCCGTGAATGGTCGAGCGGTATTAGCTTCGGTCGATACGTGGGCCAGCGTAAATTTCGTGCGTCCAGATATACTAAACAACATAGAGTTGTGCAATTTGCCAAACCCAAGCACGGTGTTTTTGGGTTGTGCTTATAACACGAGCCCTAGTTTGGGCCACCTAGAAGTATTCTTCGATATCGACGGACTACCCTTTACGAATAAGTTCACGGTGTTGTCTACGATTAACAAAGAATTGATATTAGGTATGCCTTTTCTCACGGCCAGTGAGGCGTTAATTGACGCAGGTCGAAAGTGTTCCTACTTCGGCTCGGCCTCCAGACAAACAGTGTTTTGGGACCAGATGGCTTGAGAGAAGCTATTAGTATCAGATATGCCAGAACCGTTAAAAAAACTGCCTCCGGCGACACCTGTAGTTGAGGAGGAAATTGGAACAGAGGACTTCACCTGCCTAATAGAGGAGGTTTTCGAAGCATCTGTGCTATCAGAGGAGAGTCCGAAGAACAATAATACGTCTAAGTATGCAATGTTCTAGTGATCTTCTACGAGGAAGTAATTCGGGCCCAGAGCACGAGCCCTTGTATTCAAAGGTTCATCGAACGAATACGACAGGCGCGGGATGCGGTAGCGCCAAATGACTACGAACTCCGGATCAGGAATGAGTTCCAAATCATTGAAGGAGTGCTGTATTTCGTCGGCCCCTCAAGGAAATCAGCGTCAGGTAGTCATTGTCAAACATATGTTTGCGGCCGTCATGCGACGATACCATGACGACATTGGCCACCCAGGCGTGGAAGAAACACATCGCCAGGTCGGCGAACATTTTCAGCTTGGACCTTTGAAATCCCGGACTCGCGAATATGTGGGACGTTGTTTGGTTTGTGCCACGACGAAGGCATCCAAACCCCAATCAAGCGCGGATCTGGGGCCGAACGAACTCACTCGACCGTGGGAGATGGTCTCAATTGACGCCATGGGACCCTACTCGACTGGGCCGAAAAGGAATAAATATTTGTTCCTAGCCACAGATTGCTTCAGCAAGTCGACGGAGGCAAAGACGGTCCCCAAAGCGGATGCTCTCGCGGTGGTAGAATTCCTGTATGAATACGTGTGCCACCGATGGGAAAGCTCACAAATATTAATTAGTGATAGTGGTGCCCAGTTCCGTGAACGGATACTGGAAGGCTTTCGCGAGCGAAATCGCATAGAGGCGAAGTTCAGCGCGGTGCATCACCAACAGGCAAACCCTGTGGAGCGCCGTGCGCGAGAAGTGAAGAAAATGCTACGTGCGGCGCTGGTAAATCAGCCGGAATCCGAATGGGAAACGTGTATTTCTGAAATTTCATTCAATTTACGGATACGCGAAAACGCGGCCACTGGAATGTCCCCGAGTGCATTACTACTCGGGTATGAATTGCCCAAACCCGGCGAATGCTTTCCCAGTGTCGCGACGGCGACAGGCGCGGAACGCAAACCGCGAAGAAAGAGTTTGGCAAGTGAACGAGAATTCGGAACTTTACCGCGAGAAAAAGTACCCCAACTCCGACGTTCAGCCAATTAATTTCGAGCTCGGCGAGTGGGTAATAGTGCAAAATTCTAAAAATGCAACAAACAACTCTGAAACCACGTGGGTTGGGCCGTACCAGGTCAGCGCCAAAATAGGCGAGAGTTGTTTTATAGTAAACAAAGGAGGGGTGGACTTGAATGTTCACGTAGATGACATCAGAAAAGCTCCGGCGCCTAGGGCAGGCCAAGCCAACTTCGACCCGCGCCCAGAGCCCCCTGACCCCTACGGAGATGTTACCTGGGTATACATTCCGTAGGAAACTAAATAACCGTGTATACATAACATTTTGAATTCCTTCCATTTTGTTTTTAACAGTCCCCTCGATATCCCTCCCTTTCATATATATATATATATATATATATATATATATATATATATATATATATATAGAGCGCCCATGGATAGTAAATCCCCTTCATGTTATATGTGAACGAGATTTACTATCCACTTCCATCCTCCCCCGCTCCTCCTTGGAGCGGTCCTCAACTCGCAAATGGCACGTTTGCGAAATTGAAATCGTACCTCCTGTGGTATGAAGTCAGCCTCTGAGTGCTTTAAACCCCTTATTATCTGAATTTTGTATGTTTACCTGACTTGTGCTGTGTGTGCATGGTGGTGATGTACCTGATGGGTGTGTAAGTGTATGGTGTGATGTGGGTGTGTTGGTCTTGGTGTTTTGTGTTGAGTTGTTACTCACCTGACGCGCCGGAGTGCTACTCTCGGTGGTGGACGGTCGTTTTGGTCGACTGGCCGCAAATACTTTTCCCTTTCTCTAAACCTGGGATCGTCCAGGTTTAGGTTAGCGTGGATGTCTTGAATCACCGGGTTCGTGTGGGTGTCCGTCTTCAGGAACGTCGCGGTGGCGTGGTTCCGAAGATGGTCGTCAATGAAGTTCGGATTGACATTCAGGTCCCTGTAGATAAATCTATTCGGGACGTATCTGGGAGCGTTCACTGCCATTCTTAGGCTCACGTTTAAGAATAGCTGGATCTTGGTCCTGTATGTTTGTGCGCATTGACCCCATGCGGCGGATGCATACAGGATGATGGGGAGGAGGATGGTCCTAATAAGGAGCAGTTTTAACTGGAGGTCCATGTTGCTACTGCGTCCTATGAGGGGGTAGTGGTTCTTTCGGGCTGCTTTCGCTAGTCCGAGCCTCCGGTCTACGTGTTGCCTGAATGTCAATCTTTTGTCCAAGGTGACTCCAAGGTATTTGGCCTCGTTTGCCCATGGAATCCATTGGTCATTCATGATGACGTGTCCTGCCGGTGTTGTTCGCCTTCTGGTGAAAAGTATCGCCTGGCTCTTTTCCGCGTTGATCTCGATCTTCCATAGGTTGAACCAGTCCCCAAGCTTGTCTGCTTGATCTTGCAGGTATCGGGTTACTTGCGTTGCGTTCACCGATCTGGCCACTAGTGCTGTGTCGTCCGCGTACAGCGCTAGCTTGTTAAAGTTGTCAGCAGGCTTTGGGATGTCCGCCGTGTAGATGGAGAACAGGTGTGGAGATAAGACTGCGCCTTGCGGTACTCCTGCTTCTAGGGTCCTCACTGCTGAGAGGACGCTGCCAACTTTACATTGGCACCGCCGTCCTCGCAGGAAGGAGTCTATCAGCTTCACTATGGGAGTGGGGTATCCGAGGTCTGTCATTTTGGTGATTAAGCCATCGTGCCAGACTCTGTCGAAGGCCTTGGAAACGTCTAGGAATAAGGCTCCTGTGTGGTGTCCCCTGCCCAGGTTGAAGCCTGTTACGGCGAAGTCCACTATCCTCAGGACCTGCATTTCCGTAGAGTGTCCTTGTCGGAAGCCGAACTGCTCGTCTGGTAGGACGTTGAGTTCTTCCGTGAGTGGTTCCAATCGTCTCTGGATGACTCGTTCTGCCACCTTGCTCATCGAGGGTGTGAGGCTGATGGGTCGGTGGTTTTGCGGTATCACATGGTTTTCGTTGGGTTTGGGGATCATGATAACCGTGGCTTCTTTCCATGGTCGGGGAAAGTGTCTGAGCCTGAGCACTGCATTGACGATGTTGGTCAAGGCAGCAATTCCTTTTTTCGGTAGACCCTTTGAGGCTGTATTCGAAATTTGGTCCGGTCCGGGTGCCTTGCGGGTAGCAAGGTTCCGAATAATGTCCATGATTTCTTCTGGCAAAGTTGGTTCAAGGACGTGCTCGGTATCATTGGTCCGTCTCATTCTCCTGACAGTCTGACTGGCTCGGGTTTCCATGTCTTCCACCTCGTCGGTTAGGTTGACCTGGTTGTTTCCACACTGGCGTTCGAAGGCATCCGCAAATGCTTCTGCCTTTTCGTTGTCAGTGTAGACCAGACCCCCCTTTCCATGGAGTGGCGGGCACGGTTTCCTCCTGCCTTGTCTCTCTGCATTCTCCATACATAGTTGTCTTCTGTGCTCATTTCTGTCATCCTGTTTGTCCATTGCTGTGTTCGGGGAATTTGGGGCATCCTCTGAAGTTGGCCGTGTGTGGTCCCCCACAGTTGGCGCAGGTGGTTGGCTGCTCCTTGGTTTTGGTGCAGGTGCGGGACTCGTGTTCCGCTCTGCACTCCACGCATCTGGGAGTGGAGTGGCAGCACATTTGTGCATGTCGAAACCATTGGCATTTATGTCATTGGGATACGAATCCGCCAGTCATTTGCCGTTGGGGTTCCACTCTCACTTTCAGCATGACACAAGTGTCTAGCGTAGGAATGTGGTTTTCGAACTCAGGAACTTCCACTAGGAATAGTGGAAGTGCCTTTTTGGTGCGCCTGGACGTCATTTTGTGGCATTCCAGGACTGTGAACCCTGAGTCCTGGATGCTTTCCTTCACGTTCTCCGACTTGGTGTTCTCCGTAATCCCCCGGATCACTGCGTGGAGTGGTGTCTCTGTCTTGAGAGTGTAGGTGTAGGAGCTGTAGCCACCAGCTTCTGAGAACGCCGTGGTTGCCCTCCAGCCCACCTCGTTTTCGGTATGGATGGTTATTCCAATCGACGTTAGCCTGGCCTTCAGGGAGTTGATCTTCCTTTTGGCAATTTTGGCGGAAATGGTCTGCCACTTGTCCTTTTTTCTAAGAACGATTGGAGGGGGTTTTTTCGGGTCACTTCCTGGGGAAAGAGGGCCCTCGAGGGTGGTTTGGCCTCCGTTGGCTACAACGGGAACCGGTTTGGAGACGGGGGCCGATTAGGTTTCAGTTTTTGGGATTTCTGGGGTCTCGGGTTTGGACTCTCTTTTTCTTTTGTTTGTGATAACGGTGAACTCTGAGTCGTCGTTGCTCACGTTCTCGTCTTCATCGGAGACTGACAGGATTCTTTTTTTGAAGACGTTGTCATCCGTCTCCATGATATCCTCGTTTTGTGTTGGTGGCGAGTCTAGGACTGGCTTTTCGGCCTCCTTGTTGCCGGGGGCGGCGATGGCCTTGACTACTTCCATCTTGCGGATGTCATCTAGCTGTCTCCTCAGCTCGGTATGCACCGGTTATCACGTTTCCAATTAAACGGCCACCAACGATCTAATGATCTGGACAGCTATAATCTTCAAAGTGCTTGGGTAGGCTTGTCTCAGGTAGTCACGATCAGACACATTGAATCAGTTCTCACTATATAACCCACTATACTGAACTGACTCGTCCATCTGACTGAACGATACTACCGCTGTATTCGCTGAACCACGCGATCTAGCTAGAACGAAGCACACTCCCCTGACGATACTTCTCGGACACACCATGCCCCCCTTAAGGTTGAGCGCCCATGGATAGTAAATCTCCTTCATGTTATATGTGAACGAGATTAACTATCCACTTCCTTCCTCCCCCGCTCCTCCATGGAGCGGTCCTCAACTCGCAAATGCACGTTTGCGAAATTGAAATCGTACCTCCTGTGGTATGAAGTCAGCGTCTGAGTGCTTTAAACCCCTTATTATCTGATTTTGTATGTTTACCTGACTTGTGCTGTGTGCATGGTGGTGATTTACCTGATGGGTGTATAAGTGTATGGTGTGATGTGGGTGTGTTGATCTTACGTGTTTTGTGTTGAGTTGTTACTCACCTGACGCGCCGGAGTGCTACTCTCGGTGGTGGACGGTCGTTTTGGCAGACTGGTCGCAAATACTTTTCCCTTTCTCTAAACCTGGGATCGTCCAGGTTTAAGTTCGCGTGGATGTCTTGAATCACCGGGTTCGTGTGGGTGTCGGTCTTCAGGAACGTCGCGGTGGCGTGGTTCCGAAGATGGTCGTCAATGAAGTTCGGATTGACATTCAGGGCCCTGTAGATGAATCTATTCGGTACGTATCTGGGAGCGTTCACTGCCATTCTCAGGCTCAAGAATAGCTGGATCTTGGTCCTGTATGTTTGTGCGCATTGACCCCATGCGGCGGATGCATACAGGATGATGTGGAGGAGGATGGTCCTGATGAGGAGCAGTTCTAGCTGGAAGTCCATGTTGCTACTGCGTCTTATGAGGGGTAGAGGTTCTTTTGGGCTGCTTTCGCTAGTCCGAGCCTTCGGTCTACGTGTTGCCTGAATGTCAATTTTTTGTCCAAGGTGACTCCAAGGTATTTGGCCTCGTTTGCCCATGGGATTCGTTGGTCATTCATGATGACATGTCCTAACGGTGTTGTTCGCCTTCTGGTGAAAAGTATTGCTTGGTTTTTTTTTGCGTTGATCTCGATCTTCCATAGGTTGAACCAGTCCTCAAGCTTGTCTGCTTGTTCTTGCAGGTATCGGGTTACTTGCGTTGCGTTCACCGATCTGGCCACTAGTGCTGTGTCGTCCGCGTACAGCGCTAGCTTGTTGAAGTTGTCAGCAGGCTTTGGGATGTTCGCCGTGTAGATGGAGAACAGGTGTGGAGATGAACCGTCGAACTTCGAGCCAGCTAGTCATCCAAAACTCAGGACCAGTCAGGACTCAGCGCCTGGTTAGGGCCCGGTGGGCGGAGCCGAGCCAAGCGGTTCTGAAGTGTCTTTAAACCTTGCGTTATTACCTAACAGGATCATCTAATCTCATCTAATATAATCTATTCTCATCTAAACTAGTCTGATTCAACAGTCGAACCTTCGCATAAGATTGCCGGGTTCATTCAAATCCGAACCTTCGCATTAGATTGCCGGGCTCAAAGTGAGATTAGTTTCTATCTCTAGTAATCGATCCAGTAGATCGGTTTGCTGTGCTTCAAAGCTCAGTGCTGCACGTGCTTCTGCGTTACAGTAAGGAATAGTTTTTGAGAATACATAGAAATCCAGTGAAGCAGTTCCATATCAGCAAGCCGCTAATCATTAGTATTTGGGTATACCATTTGGGAGTTATCAGCCGTCATCAACGGATGCAAAGGTTGATGCTATTTCATTGGGAAGTTTTTACCACACGTGAAATCTTCGGCCCGCAAATTGGAAACGGTATTCCATTTATACCACAAAGGCAACAAGCTACATAAAGAAAGGATTCTAAGTCCAAATCCAGGCAAAACCATGCTTTTCAGCACGATTCTACGTAGTTCCAGCACCACTACGGTGGCAACGTTGCAGTTCACCCTCCTTGAACAGCATATGCCCGTTTTCTGAGTATAAACGAACTCCACCTCGCCTGAGACTGGGTTGGGGCGGGATAAGGCACGGCGGACAGGCGAAGGATTGTTAGAATAAACAATACGAGCCCCTCCGACGCCAACCTACCTTCTGGGGTGATCCACGTGGTGATCCTTTTAATTCTGAAGGTGGCGGCTAAAAACGAATTTTTTGACTTCGCGTGAGCCAGACACGGTAAACTATATCGGTCGTAGGGACATTTATTCAAACTGAATTCGCCTTTGCATTTTTGATAGGAGCACTTGGTGCACTAGGTCTTATAGGGACTTCTTCTATGGCCCGGACACTAGTTCAACGCAGTGCCCCTAAGAAGTACGCGCACTTATGATATCCCAGACGCGTGCGAAACTGTTTATTTAGGTATCTCGTTAACAAAAAAATAAGGTGTTAAATTTCTCGTTAATTAATATCAATGATAGCGTTGAGTTATCCGATTTCTAGCGTGAAACGGAACTTCTAGAATGGTTGTCAGAATATTATCTTTTCGGCTGGCCTCTTCGGTAACTTGCAAAAAAAGCGAAAGGCTGGCTGAGTCAGTTGTGAGGATTCTGAGAGGGGTTTTTGGCCGCCGGGATTAATCCACATACTTCGAATTGAGCTAGTGAGGGGGTGTTGTAATTGTTTATAATGGATTTATATAATCCTAGCCAGCCGAAATACTTGAATGCCCAAGGTTTCGTCTAAAATTTGGCGACACCCATTTGGGAGTGTCAAGCCAATAGAAACAGACTCCGAGAACAGAGGCAAGAGTCAATCGAAGATTACTCGCAGCCGAAGAAACATCAAAGCCACGAGAAATCGTAAAACTGACCAAAATCTCGTGCAAAATCATTTCATTTGATTATTTCGAATGAAATAAGGATGGACGGAAATGAATTAAAAGATGACCCCCCCCAGATGAGGGAGAGCCTCAGGGCCACGGAAATTTGCACACGGATCCACAAGGATCAGTTCGACCCATGAGACTCGACCAAGTCCAAGAAGTCAAGGGCGAGTCGGCACCAGCAGCCCAAGCGTCCCTACCAACCCTACCTGTTCAGATTTACCTTGGCAAAACTGACGGAGTATATAACTTTCGAAAAGGCGGAAGTCAAAATGACAAGTTTGAGTCGGACTCCTCAGATGGGGAGTTCCAACACAAAATTTATGACACTAATGATTTTCAAAAAGATAAAAATCCAAAGGATAAACACGGGTATGATATATTTGGCGACGCGTTCCAACTCAAAAAATACGATATCAATACACCACAAAAAGACGTGACAGGCACAAATAAGAAAAGAAACACCCTGGCAAGCGTAAGAAAACCGGCAAGTCCAACAACTCCCCACTCTTACTGCCAGTCAACCCTAGGGACCACTCTAAACGCCAGCGAAAAAGAGCAAACCGAAATAACAATAAGCGGAATTCAAGCTAGAATACCCAATGGAAGTACTTTTCACTCTACATTCAGATCCAGAGGGAAGTATAAACTCATTAGTTACCAACCTCGAGGATGGTGAAATGATTATAGATTACAGAAAATAAGTCATTAAAGCACCCCTCAGACCGTCTGAAGCTATCAAAGCTGCGGGAGGGGGAAAACACGGTAAATTAAACTATCAACGAAACTATCAACAACAGTACAAAAAGTTCCACGGGTAGCGACGAAAGCCAGACGAACCAACTGCACAGAATATTATCAATTCCGAGGGGAAACCTCAAAGTCCCCAAAGAAAGGCCATTAGCGACAGCAAGCTCGAAGCTCCCTACTCTGACTGCCAGTCAACCCTAGGAACCAGTCGGAATGCCAGCGAAAAAGAGCAAACCGAAATATCAATAAGCAAAATTTAGGCTAGAATACCCGAAGGAAGTACTTTCCACTCTACATTCAGATCCAAAGGGAAGTATAAACTCATTCGTTACCAACCTCGAGGATGGTGGAATAATTATAGATTACAGAAGAGAAGTCATTAAAGCACCCATCAGACCGTCTGAAGCTATAAAAGCTGCTGGAGGGGCTACACGGTGAATGAAACTATCAACGAAATTATCAACAGCAGTACAAAAAGTTCCACGGGTAGCGACGAAAGCCAGACGTACCTAGCTGCACAGGATATTATCAATCTCGAGGAGTAACTCCAAAGTCCCCAAAAAAAGGCCATAAGTGGCAGCGAGTTTGAAGCTCCCAGACTAGAAGAAGAAGAATTAGCAGAATAGTGATAGCCTAAGACAAAAATACCAAAGAACAGAGAGACACTGAAAAGAACAAATCAGGAGCCCAACGAACCACTGAAGCAGAGGACGAAGGAAAGGAACAAACAAACGCAAAACGAGCCCTGAAGAAGCAAACGAAAAAAGCGAAGAGTACTATAAGAAAAAACAGAAAGAAAAAGCAAACACCCCCCCAAAGCAATGTGCATGTGGTGGCACAACACTAAAACACAAGTATCTACTCCATGCGGAAGATTACACAAGAAAATACATGTGTATAGGCACCATAATGGACACAGTGACAGCGTATGGGATAAACCTGATCACAGAAAAAGAATACGATAGAATACAAAAAGAATAGAAGAAAAAAAAAGTTAAAACCAATATCGCGGTGGGGAACCAAATGGAAGTAAGGAAAAATACCAAAAAATACAAAATGTTAAAATAGTTGCAGAGAAACAAAAAACCCCGCAACTGAATTAAAACATACAAATTGGTATAGTTAAATTCAATACAGATAAGGAAACAGCGAAAAGAGAGAGAAAAAAACTGAAAGACTTGAGAAAGGAAGAGCTCGAAAAATCCAACATGGACAAGATGCAAAACAAGAGAGAAAGGTAAAATGTCAAACAAATCGTCGAACAATGATCGAAAAAATACTTGAAAGAAGCAGGACCATCTAAAGGGAAAAATACAGCTTATATGAGTAATAACTCCCAAACTGATGAGACAAGCTGCTACACTGATAGAGACATGCCCAGAGGTAATGTAAAAGTTAGAAGAAAACAGAGCAACGGAAGCGATAGAGAGGAAGCCCTACATCAAACACAGGACGAGTACAACTGAATTGAATCGGACATCGAGAATGAAGTGAGCTTACATCAGACCATTTGCCAGTCACATTTCACTATAAGCACAACAAATATGAAAAAATCGAAAAAACCAGGTACGATCACTATAACTGTGATTGAAAGGAATACAGATGTATCCTTAACCGAATCACGTTTATTGATTCCAATATGAGTGAAAAAGATATAGAATATGGGACAAAAAAATTTGTCAAAATAATTCAGATAGCACGCGACAAAACAACCAGGAATATAGTCGTGAAAGGAAGCAAGTTCACGATTCCGGAAAATATCAAATAACTAATAAAATCGAAGAACAGGAAAAGGAGAAAATGGCAAACAACCAGAAACCCCCAGCACAAAGAACATTTCATGAGGGTGGGGGCCGAAATAACAGTAATGCTGGAAGCAAATACTAATGATATATGTAGTCGTAAGCTTGAGAACTTCAACATAAGGGATCACTCAGTATGGATCATGACAAAAACATTACAACGGAAAAGGAAGCCCGTCCCAGTCATAGTGAGTGACCTCGAACGGCTGGTGGCGGAATCGCAGGAGAAAGCTAATTCATTCGGGAAATATTTCAGCAAAGTTCACGAAATAGAGCCAGATAAAACGGCAGAGCACACAAGGGTTACAAATATTGCCAAAAACATAAGGGAAACGCCCTCAATGAGAATGCCACCCTCGGAACTTCGGAAAGTTTCAACCAACTATGGAGAAGTTCTGAGGGTCATTAGGAGCCTGCCGAAAAATAAAGCACAAGGCCTGGATAAGTTGGACGCCGTTCTTCTCAGGAACCAACTGCGAAAATCGCTGGTCCAATTAATTCATATTATAAATGCAATTATAAAGTGACATCGCTACCCGGACTGTTTGAAAAGAGCTGAAGTAATTCCGCTTCTGAAGCCCGGGAAAGATAAGCACAACATAGATAGCTACAGGCTCATCTCGCTTCTTAGTGTGGTGGACAAAGTGGTGGATAAGATCCTCTTGAATCGTGTTGTGGAACTCGAGGCTTATCTTGCCTGAGCAATTCGGGTTCAGGAGAGGTCACTAAACGACTTCGCAAGTAGCCCGAGTTATTCACGTGGTGAAGGAAGCCTTTCAAGGAGACCGCAACATGGTTATGATCCTGCTGGATGAACAAAAAGCTTTTGACACCGTCTGGACAGGGAGATTGATTACTAAAATGTCGGAGGTACGCATGCCTCTTTCTACCTCATTGAAATCTTGAAGTCATACCTAACTGGGCGGACTTTCAGGGTTACTGTCAACGGAACTAGCCCGCCTGAGCATTCAGTTGGTGCGGGGGTCCCACAGGGGTCTTCGCTATCACCGATTTTGTATTCGTTGTATACCCACGATTTTCCGACCTTCGCTCAGACGAGCACGGCTATGTTCGCGGATGATACCGCGATCTATGCCCACTCGTTTCGTTGCGAAGTGGCTGCTAGGCAGCTCCAGATTCATCTGGATCGGTTGGTCGTACCATATATGGGGAATAACAAGATCAAGTTGAATCCTAATAAGACGGATGTCATTAATTTCACAAGGAAACGAACTAACGTGAAGATCCTTGGGAAATTAAGGATCGAAAACTACAAAGTGATTGAGGAACCCTCAGTGAGATACCTGGAAGTGCAATTGAATACGCGTATGAATCTGCAAAAACATAAAGCGCCGGCGTTGCAGAGGGGGGTAGCCGCAATCAAGCGATCTTATCCCCTCATTGCACGCAACTCCAGCCTCCTGCTCGACAATAAGACAAGAAAAAAAAAAACAAATCATAAGACCGGCGATGACATTCGCCTGTCCAATTCAGTGCAGTCTGTCAAAAACTCAAATATTAAGACTCGAGAGACTGCAGAATAAAGCACTGCGTATAGCTACAAACAGTAGTAGATACACCTGGCTGGACGATCTACGCGAGCCAGCCCAAGTGGAAAAACTATCGGATTATATATACAGAATATCTGATGAATTTCACAGGCATCATATCCCTGGAAGTCCGATCACTGCGGAAATAACGAATATAAGGGCAAATCAGAGGAGAAAGCAAGGGGTAATTTTCGAGGCCCTAGATCTAAATAATAAAATAATAGAGTAGCACAAACGCGTAGAGCAATACGTGGTGATAATTAATACACTGGAAGAACTCGTCGTAAACTAACTGCCACAAATCAGGTAGATTTTCAAAACTGTTTTTTTTCCTAGGTAACACCAGAGTAACAAAATCATTTCAAAGAATAAAACCAACAAAGAACTTTCGTGAAAAACATTTCAACGGAATAGGCGCATAACCACACAGCAGACACCATACAATTGTCGTAGGAAACAATAACCAGTATGTCATGTAAAGCTCGCCTGCTAACATCAACAGGGGCTCTTCGCCCCCTCGAGAGGGCAAGAAAACAGTCAAAAAACTCCCCCAAACTAAGAGCTGCAATCGTTTTCTCCTCTCCCACCCCCTATACTGGGAGAACACCAAGGAAGAGAATGCTGGGATATTTTGAAAAATTGTACATAGTAGTTGAGTTTCATTGTGAATGAAATTTTGATGAAAAATATATATATTTGTATATTTGGATGCAGAACAATCGACGCTAGATCAAATTCCGGAAAAGGAAATACTAGGGTATATTGATTAATATCCTTCCATGCCACAAAAATATATCTTTATATGACACTGGAGCAAAGATGATGAAGTTGATAAATTATAGGGATCTGTTTATGAGGAAAATTCTTCGAAAAAAATTTTTGGCAATGAATACATCGATTCAGATGAAAATAACAACATTGTAATGCAGGGAAAGCATTTGAATGGAACTCCAGGACTCTATCAGCTGATAATCTATGATGAACCCGATTACAATTCAGAATATTTGAATGAATATAAAACTATTTTGTGATTGACAAACGCTCATCTGAATTCAGCAGCAATCTACTATGCATATGTTTGAATTATCCTTGTCACCGGTGCCATGAATTTGGATGTATTATTCACTACTATATGCAACTCATTATAACATTTTGCCGTGCGGCGAATGGCGACAGTGCGTGGACGCATCCCATTATATACAATACTTCGCCCAATACTCGACCTACATAACCTCCACTCTCTTTCACAAGCTGGCTTAGGGTACTTGGCGCTTATGGCGCCATCAGAAGACGGGTCCGCAGAATTTATCTCTTTATAAGACATCGTCGATGAACCGTATCGGTATATAATTGGTCCAATTTGCGAGTATAGGCTTGTTCTACATACAAAAACTTGCTATTCACATAGGCCATCAGATCTGCCTTATGTGGTGGGATATTAATCTTTGGAGATATATGGTTTTTCTGTTTTCTTTCTATGACAGGTATCCTAGGATGATCGGTTTGCCAAATCTCCAATTGACATAGATATACTTTTTCAGTTGACTTAACCGCAAATACTCCAGTGTTATCTCCAACAAAGATGATATGTTCTGTGGTGAACTGATTCTTGATTTCTTCCAGCCTGTCCGTGATAGAGAAGACTGAGTTTTCCCTCGCAAGTTCGTAGAGGACTGACCTTCCATGTTGTTTCCCCAAGATCTACGTCAAAACAGTATCATTTCCAGAATGCCACCCACGCCACCCATCAAACTTATTTCATTTTTGTCCAATTCCATATTGGCTAGGTAATCCGTTACCTAAATTTCAATAGTTGTAACAATAACGTAGGAAATGTTTGTGGCATTCAGACGAGAAAATGAGGAATAGAACTGGAAAATAGAAATGTGGATCGGCCAGGAATCGAACCTGGGACCTTTCGATTCCTAGTAATAATAACGATGTGCTTCCAAACTTGTTCATTTCCACGATACGTGGATCCTTCGCAAGTTCCATTGGAATTTTCTGCCTCGCCAATATTTTGTTGGTAGATCTTCAGAGTTCGGTAACGATGAATGCTGCAATATTCTTCTGCGCCAACACGATAAATATAGTTCATGATACCCCCGGCCACAACCGAACTATGGCTATGCATGCTATAATGGGAGATTGAACGGGTTAATTCTATCAAACAAGTCCATTCGTGTTGGAGAGATATTTCGTCTCTTCGAATAACTGTTTCCGATTCACTATAGTAAACAGGGTTTATCTTGGGACACTCGGCGACATCGCGAATCGAATCCGCCGATATTCTAGAGTCTCTGTCGTCACAATGATTTGCTCTCATAGACTTCACCTGGGTGATGGAGCTGCTAACTTTGATATCTTTATACATACATCAACATGAAAAAAGGAAAGGGAGTGAATATAAGACCATTGTCAATACACCCACGGTAGTAATAAATCTAGTACCAATGTCTCCCCTGACTTCCCAGAAGGAAAAATCCCGGATATAACCCAAGACTTTCGCAAAAAAATTTTTTTTCATTTTCTTCCTTTGGTGTCCAAGAAAATATTTGATATATCACCCAAAAATCATTAGATTCACCGTACCAGCGTATATCCCACTGAACCCACGTTAAAAGTTAAATACCGAAATGGGAAGATGATGATGGATGTCTAATAGGCCCAACGGTCAGGAGGCCACCCAAAGCGACTTCACCACCGTAACTGAGTTGCTGCTGAGCCGCTGTTCTCCTTCACTTTCTGAGTGCACATCAGTTTCCCCTTCTCAACCACTCAGGCCACTGGTATTTTCGTCTGGTGCCACATTCACGTATTGTGAAACCATCATTGGGTGGAATCTCCCGACTTCCACTGCCTCTTCTTCGGACTCCAGTTCAGTGTACTGTTTCTTATCTTTGTTTTATTTTATTTTTCTCATTGACTGGTGCTCCTCATCTGTCCTAACAGTATATATTTTCAGTGTGTTCACATGAACTACTTGTTCATCTCGTCCACCACATTTCCTTATTCTACAAGTCACCGGACCAATCATTTCAATAATTCTATATGGTCCAATCCAACTCCTAACCAACTTCTCCGACGGTCCACGTTTGACACCATATCTTTCAAGTATACCTGATCTCCGAGATTAAATTTGTGTTCCTCTGTCTTTTTGTTGTACATTTTCACTCTCACTGATTTCGCTCTTTCAGTATTTTTGTACTCATCTGAGTAAACTCTCCTCAGCCTTTCGAGGAGTAGCGTAGTTGCCACTGTAATCGTATCTGATTCTCCCGGAACTCATTATACTATCCATTGGGAGTACTTGTTCTCTCATGTGGAGTAAAAAATAAGGGCTGTAACCTGTGGAACTGTGTGTATTTCCTCGGTACGCCATTATTACAAAGGGTATCCAGTTATCCCAATCTCTCTGGCTCCCGCTGATGTAGTGTGACAACATACTCTTGAGTACTCTGTGCATTCTTCCAATCTGCCCATTTGTCGTGGGAGCATAACTAGCCGTCTGTAGTTTTGAATCCCCAATACTTTACATATTTCTCTGAACAGAGTTGAGGTGAAGTTTGCTCCTCTGTCAGTGAGAAGTCTCTTTGGCGAACCATGTCTGTCGATAATATTCTCTACAAATGCTTCACCTATGGTATGAGCTTTCTGTTCAGGTAGAGGGATCGCTTCAACGTATTCTGTGAAATAGTCGTGGAACGTAAGCAAATATCGATTTACATTGAGTGATGTTACTAGCGGTCCCACAGCATCCATCGAGGTCAACTCTCATGGTTCCGTAGTGGGAGTGGAGCGTTGAAGTGGAGCCTTCTTCACGTGAGGCGATGTTTTTTTTCCTATTACATGCATCGCAATTCGTAAAATACTTCATCACATCGGTGCGCCTATTGGTCCAGAAAAATCTACGTTCGAAACTCATTATTGTTTTCTGTTGTCCAGAATGTCCAGCCATCGGAAAATCATCAAAATATTCCATCACTTTCGGTAAAAAAATTTAAGGGACTATCAATTTATCGCCATCATTTTCAACACGATATAGTATTCCATCCTTGGACAAGTAGTAAATAGCTTCCTGAGCGTCTCCCTCCTCCACCAGTTTCATTACTTCCTGGAAAAAATATTCTCATCCTGAGCCAACTTGAGCGTTGCTCGGTCCCATTCAGGTTCCATGAAGATGTTCCATTCTTTCTGTGAAATTATGGTTGCAACTATTTTGGTATCTTCATACACACATAGTTCGATATTCGAGTTATGAAAGATGAATTCTGTATTTTTCCCACGCAAGTTCATCGATACCACATCCTATTTTCGGTATAGCTTATAAAGTATTCTCGTTTTTCTCACAACAGGTTCTCAGGTCCCTCAAAGCGTATATGAAGGTTTTTCATAGTATAAGCTTTTGGTGACCAGATAATAGATGTTTCTTTCCGGTAAGTTCAATTCCGCTAACTCTCCAACATTTTTCCGTTATTGTCGCATTGTTTCCACTGATCCATATATATTTCCAAACTGCAGTGCGATTTCTCTCTCCATAGCGAGATCCTACGATTCGCAATGGGCCAGGCCCATTCTTCCGAAACCAAAAATAGATTTCTTTGTTTGATAGTTTTTTTTTTCCTTTCATGCACCTGGTTATTCTTTCTGTATTCTTCGTAGTCCTCATATTCAACATTAATGAAGTGGTCATCTTTATTGTACATTCGAGTCAGAGCATCAGCGTTTCCGTGCAATCTTCCCTACCTTTGTATCACCGAAAAGTCATATTCGGACAGTGTTAGAGCCCACCTCATGAGGCGTGATGCCAGATCTTCTAACGTTGATAACCATTTTAGTGGCCTGTGATCGGAAATCACCGTGAATTTTTTTCCATAAAGATAACACCTGAATGTCTGGATTCCGAATA
Source organism: Gonioctena quinquepunctata (assembly GCA_018342105.1). Lineage (NCBI taxonomy): Eukaryota > Metazoa > Arthropoda > Insecta > Coleoptera > Chrysomelidae > Gonioctena > Gonioctena quinquepunctata. Next base: position 130,592 of record JAFIRS010003156.1, on the reverse strand, counting down.
CTACGCCAAGAAGTTCCTTTTCTGTGATGGATTTGTTCAACTCCGCTTTCTTGGAACTTTCGCTGGCATGGGCTATAGGTCGTTTATATCCTTCCCTGAAATGGCTGAGTACTACCCCCAATCCTGATCCAGATGCATCCGTGGCAACTATGAATGGCTGTGTGGAATCTGGGAAAATCAGAACCATTTCTGTTGTTAGTGTATCCTTTAACTTCTGTATGGCTTCCAGAATTGTTGATGTTGCTTCAAATTTTACGTCTTTCCTGGTCAGATTGAAAAAGATATCAGGTCTGCCGCTTGGGTATGAATCTGCGATACCAGTTAACCAATTCTAGGAATGATTCCACTCCTCGGACATTTTCTGGCATAGGAAACTTTAGTATTGCTTTTATCTTTTCTGGATCTGGAAGCACCTCATTATGTGTTATCATGTGGCCCGAATACTTCACTTTCTTCAGAAAGAAACTACATTTTTTCGATTTCTATTCCACGTTTGCTTCCCTGAGTCGTTCAAAAACCTTCCCTTGTTTTCCAATGTGGTCCTTTTTTCCCGCAGAGTTAAAAATTATGATATCATCTAGATATACCATACACAGTTCTCCCGTAAGTCCTTCCAGCGTGATATTCATGAAGCGTTGAAAGGTTGATGGAGCATTGACTGAACCAAATGGCATTTTCAGGTACTCGTTGTGGCCTTGAAAAGTACTAAAGCCTGTAAGCAGTATGTCTTTTTTCCCCATGTTGATTTGGTGGTAGGCCTCTGCTACTACAATAACCGAAAAAAGCGCTTCACTTTCTGAGTTATATCCCTGAATCAGGTCCGGAATATCAGGCAATGGGTAATATTCCTCCTTGGTAACGTTATTGAGCCAACGATAGTCGATGCACATTCTCACTTTCTCCTCTCCATTCGGCAACTTTTTTGTAACCAGCACGACAGGAGCTGACGATGGACTGAATGATGTACGAATAATCGCAGCATCCATCAGTCTATCAATTTCTTTTTGGAAGACGTCCGGCTGATGATAGGGGATTCTGTAAGGGGCTTTGCATATCGGCTGGGCTCCTGGTTTTAAGGTTATGCTATTTTTAACTTCAGTGGCACTGGTTAGTACGACATTATCTTTCAAAAATGAGTCGGGGTATCCTCGAATGAGTGCTATAAGTTTCTCTCCCGTGTCCTCGTTCAAGTGTTCCAGACTGAATTCTCTTTTGCTCCACTCTTGATCATCTAATTCAATTTTTCCAATCATTCGGTTGGTCGTCACCATCATTTCCTCCATACTTTCACAGGAAACAGCTTAAGCCAGTTTTTGTTTCTCCATCAGTTTAACTTCTTTTTGAGAGACGTTTACCACCCGTATCCAAGCCTTTGTCGAATTTACCATCAGACAATTTGCTGCATGTACATAACCATTTTCATATGTCCACTGGTTCGCAGACCACTTGCTCTCCTTCTATTTTTGTTCTAAGTTTTGCCTCAGTTCGTGTGGGGATTATTATGTTTTCTCTCAAGACCATGTCGGTTTCCCATTTCCGTTCTTTATCACTGTTTTCTTTCATGCGTTAGGTTTCTTTTGGCATTCCCTTGATATGTCGTTGGTGAAGTATAGATTTCACGACTTCTTACAAACTCCATTGACTCAATATATTCTTAATTTCTATTCACACCTAATGAAGTTGTGATATGTCCAATATTTTCGACCTGGTGGCCACTATCACTAGTAGGTCCTTCTCGGCACAAAAATTGGAATATTTTCCCCCTTATTCTCACAAATGGTTCATTTTCGTAGCTGTTACAGGCTTCACTGGCATAAAGAAAATCCCTTCCAAGTATCGCTCGAACATTTCCCAAACTATGGCCGTCCAATTTATGTTCCACTTTCCATCTTCAGGACCTATGGAAATGACGGCGGTCCCCCAAGTTCGCAGGGAATGTCCAGTCACACTGGTTAGTTTGTAGTCGCCTGCGTCCCAAGTATTTATGTTATGTCTTTAAACCATTCCAATCGGTATGAGTGACACTGCCGCACCTGTGTCCATGAGTCATCGTTCATTCTCAATTGGATTTATGTGGTATATCCTGATTTTCTTCAGCAGCTACCTCCGGAGTAATCATAGTGAATTGATCACATTCATTCCATCTGTCGTTACTCATCCTAAAATTGTTCTGCCCCCGTTTCCGCTGTCGACCCCCATCTTGGCAGTAAGATATCGGATTTTTTAATTCAACTGCCTTTTGTTCTCTTCATTCCGGGAAAAACTCCATGCAGAAAATCTTGATTTCTGTCTCCCTTTTGGAACAGCACCTGTAGATGGTTTCATCTCCTCACGCCCCATTTATTCCAGAGCTTGGTCGTTTCGAGCTCTTGCCATCGGTGGTCCCCAATTTCTTAAAGGTGAGCCCCAATTCCGTGAAAGTGGTCTCCAATTCCGTGAAGATGGCCCTGCTGCCCCTTGAAATCTTCTACGAAAATTTTGGGATCCAGGTTTGCGTATTCCTGGTGCATTTCTAGAACAGTATTGCGCCCAGTGCCCCTCGTAGTTGCAGGAAATACATACATTCAAACCCATGAGCTGCGTGTTCTTCGTCCTACGACATTATCTAGCTAGATGTCCTGGTTTTCCACAGGTATAGCAAACTCTTTCTGTTCCCACTATCGGGATCTTCATATTTGATATTCTTCCTTGCATCATCAAAAGAGTCGTCCCTTGGAGTTCTACCCAATTTTCCGCCTTTTCCAATTTTTTTTTTCTCAACAGCAATACTCCTGTTTTTTTCATCGAGTCCTTACGTAACCCGATTTTGAACTGATTCAAAAGTAGTTTTTTTTTCTCCTCATTGCTGCTTCTTTTTCTGGAGTGGCTCCTCTCAAGTCTTCATGTACCAACTTTGCACCTATAATACGTAACCGCGTACAAAAATACGATATATATATATATATATATATATATATATATTCATCGAGTCTCTGAAAATATCGACTGAGATTCCATTGACTTTCTCCCGGTAGCATAGATGGCGTGAATTTTTTCAATAATCCATTTTTCAGATCGTGATATGAAAGCGAGTCCAACCCTGTATCAGATTTCAAATAGTTATAAGCTTCTTCGATAAGCTTGAATTTGAGTAATTTTACAGTTTCGTCTTCTGTCCACCCGTCTAATTTTGAACGCAATTCTAACTTCTCAAAATATCTTTTCGCGTCTTTCCCAAAAAAAGCATCTGAGGTAGTGAAAAGCATCTGAGGTAGTAAGTAGCTGGCACCCTCAAGCTTGTAGGTGCAGTCGTCATAATCAGGACATTGCCTCAAATGGTGCTGGTACTTGTCGTCAAAGTAGTTTTGTTAGTAGTTTGGGGAGGAGTAGTTACCATAATTTTACTTTAAGAAAAAGCACTCTCACCTACCTTTCTTTCTCTGAAAAAAAAACTCTATAATTCGAAGTAGCTATTTGTATTTACTTTTCGTGAAAAAAAATTACTTGCAATTCTTCAACTTGAGCAAACTTCCATAATCATCAAAACAATTGTTTCACTTTAGTCAAAAAATTGGAATGTGGAAAAGTTTCTCAAATTTTCTTTTTCCGATATGACATCTAAATAATATGGAAACCATCATTGGTACTGAATATATGAAGCCAACAGTTCTAAATCACCCTAATATAGTTTATTATTTCTATGTTAACAAAAAATCATCAAACTTCTTGGAAATCCAACAGAGATTCTAGAACCCGAAAAAAAGAGTATTTTTTCTCTGAATTACCCTGTATATCAACTCAATAACCTAACCATAATTAAAAAAACAACAGCAATAAGCACCAAAACTCAATTAGAAATCATGAACTTTTTCCGTGGGTAAGAGTCCGTCGGCAAAACTATGATTATTTGATTTTTTTAACAGGAATATTTTGCAGTGAAAATTTTATACCTGTTATTTTCCACCAATCTGATGCTTTATTTCGATATTGTTACTATGGTAACCAGCAAATTTTCTGAGAATTTTTCATCCACATAAGCATGTAGACGTAAAATTAATAAGTGGAAATTTCCCGGCACATGACAGCTATCATATAATTAGACAAAAATAATATTGACAATTTTTTTATTCACTTACTTTATAAGGGAAATATTACAACAATTTATTTAGGTATACATTCTATAATAACATTAACTAATTTTTAATTCTTCAGAAATTCCACTTCTACCTCCTCTTTCCTAAGTGGTGAATAAAACACAGAACCGGTGTTTTTTTTAACAATATGCCTGTGTTTCATAAAATAAAAATAATACTGAGACACCAGTTTATTTCTCTGACTATTAGATTTGTGTCCAAAAGAAGGCACAATATCACGCAGAATGTTGCCAATCTCTTTAAATAAGTTTTCTTGTTCAGGAGTCAATCCAGATTCTTCCACTAGGTTTGTTAGATATTTTACATTTTCATGGTAAATTTTAATGTGCTGTGATTCTTTGCAAAAGAAACATAATTCATACGTTTGAAAGTTCATTTTATTATCACTTTTTCACTAACTTATGATTGTATATAATGTTATGAGGAACTTATGATGCCACAAATAAAATATTGATTGACAGGAGCAGTGAATGCCAAATCCATGGCTAACTTCACAAAATATTTTTTTGACCGGCAACATACGCCAACAACATTCTATTCAGAATAAATAATAAAATATCCCGATTTCCTAAATTATTTGAAAAACAAATTATTGCCGCTAATATTAATTTTTCTTAGAATTAAACCTAAAACAATATAAAAAATATTTAAGTATATATGTATATGTACAGTTATATATTTTTTGCTGTAGATCACCTTTGTTTGTAGTCAATATTGACATTTCCCTGAAACCTAGTGAGAAAATTATATGAAATCAATTATTTTTATATAATTATGTATCTGATATTATAAATTTCATTTTACTAGGGCACGGGCCAAATTAAAAGAAATATATCCCGCAATACGAACATCCACTTTCATTTTCAATCAATTTTGACATTTCCCCGGAACCCAGTGAGAAAATTGTATGAAAACAACCAATTTTATATAAAAATGTATCTGATACTATATATTTTATTTTACTAGGGCACGGGGAAAATAAAAAAATATCTCCCGCGTCTCGAGATAATTTTCAAAAAATTCATTTACTCAAAAAATTTCCGGCAATTATTCATGCTCCAGGGAGATTATAAGTGGTGGAAAAAACTTTTTTTTTGCCCTACTTACTATTAAAATATATTCAACTAATAAGACTTTTTACCAAATCATCTCGAACTATTTCGAAACAACCGATAAAAATTATTTGCGCAGGGCTCCTCTCCACTCACAAAAATGAACCGTTTCTCGGTACACTCTCCAAATGAAATTATATCTTTATAAAAAATGAACAGACCTAATAAATTGAGATATGGCCAAGAAAAGAAATTAAATAAACGTTATTATTCCTAGTTTTCTACAGTAGAACTACTCATCTCTTCCTCAGAAAAAAGGCAAAAATTATTCCACCTATTGTCACCATTTGTAACATCTGCCCTGTGTAGTTCCAATATATTGATGTTCAGGGCAGTGTATTTCCAATAGAAAATATATATTTCACCCTCGTAGTCCAAAAAGACATCAGTTCGGACTGCGCGCGAAGGCAGATCTTTTAGATCTTACTATGACTTCTCTGGGGTACGAGAAATGGAAGGCAACTGAAAATATATATATATATATATGTATATATATATATATATTTCCATTATATATATATATATATATATAATGGAAAGAAGAAAATTAAACATAACAAAATAAATTCTTGATTAGAGGAAAACGGCAAAAGTATCAAAATATTTCAGCAAAAATACATATGAAAAAAAAAACAACCATGATCGAAATATCAATTCCTCAGGATGGTGAAAAATATTTATATCGGAAAAGTTTATAACCATTCAGCAGAATGGAGAGAGAAGATCCAAAATTCATGAATTCGAGAATTGTTTTCCAATGCACGATCACCGTCACTATTTTCCGTTGCGTAGTGGGTTCTACGCTAAACACGCGTGTACTAATTAACTCCGAAACGATACTCAACCGCCGTCTCTGTATTGCCCACTGAACCGTCCGATCTCGCGAACCCTGACCATTTCTTCTGCCCGTCTCCAAAAATAATATTAACTTCCCCTGTTTTCCAAAACTTTCAATTAGGCCCACCTTTTGATCCTTAGGTTTTTTTACAGCCCCGCTTTTAATGCAATGGCGTTTGTATTTTTCAATTTCATTATCCCTTCAACGGCGATCTGTATGAATCCCACGCAAAAATTGATTATATTAATGTTTCCGCCTCAGCGTTTCTCAGTCGGACGGGAAAAATATTTTTGTGCCCTGGGTGGTCCAATTTATCGTTATGAATAACCCATTGATCATTCTATCAAGTCGCAGTTTGAACAATTATCTAATGATTCTGTGTCTGCAGGTGTCTGGGCAAAAGTATGTTATATCATTGACCGAGATGATTATTGGAATATATTTCCAATCGTATAATCGAAAAAATTTGCTGAACGACATATTTAAGTATATATGTATATGTACAGTTATATATTTTTTGCTGTAGATCACCTTTGTTTGTAGTCAATATTGACATTTCCCTGAAACCTGGTGAGAAAATTATATGAAATCAATTATTTTTATATAATTATGTATCTGATATTATAAATAAACCCAAAACCCTTTCATTTTCAATCAATTTTGACATTTCCCCGGAATCCAGTGAGAAAATTGTATGAAAACAACCAATTTTATATAAAAATATATCTGATATTATATATTTTATTTTACTAGGGCACGGGGAAAATAAAAAAATATCTCCCGCGTCTCGAGATAATTTTCAAAAAATTCATTTACTCAAAAAATTTCCGGCAATTATTCATGCTCCAGGGAGATTATAAGTGGTGGAAAAAACTTTTTTTTTTGCCCTACTTACTATTAAAATATATTCAACTAATAAGACTTTTTACCAAATCATCTCGAACTATTTCGAAACAACCGATAAAAATTATTTGCGCAGGGCTCCTCTCCACTCACAAAAATGAACCGTTTCTCGGTACACTCTCCAAATGAAATTATATCTTTATAAAAAATGAACAGACCTAATAAATTGAGATATGGCCAAGAAAATAAATTAAATAAACGTTATTATTCCTAGTTTTCTACAGTAGAACTACTCATCTCTTCCTCAGAAAAAAGTCAAAAATTATTCCACCTATTGTCACCATTTGTAACATCTGCCCTGTGTAGTTCCAATATATTGATGTTCAGGGCAGTGTATTTCCAATAGAAAATATATATTTCACCCTCGTAGTCCAAAAAGACATCCGTTCGGACTGCGCGCGAAGGCAGATCTTTTAGATCTTACTATGACTTCTCTGGGGTACGAGAAATGGAAGGCAACTGAAAATATATATATATATATATATATATATATATATATATATATATATATATATATATATATATATATATATATATATATATATATAATATATATATATATATATATATATATATATATATATATATATATATATATATATATATATATTTCCATTATATATATATAATGGAAAGAAGAAAATTAAACATAACAAAACAAATTCTTGATTAGAGGAAAACGGCAAAAGTATCAAAATATTTCAGCAAAAATACATATGAAAAAAAACAACCATGATCGAAATATCAATTCCTCAGGATGGTGAAAAATATTTATCTCGGAAAAGTTTATAACCATTCAGCAGAATGGAGAGAGAAGATCCAAAATTCATGAATTCGAGAATTGTTTTCCAATGCACGATCACCGTCACTATTTTCCGTTGCGTAGCGGGTTCTACGCTAAACACACGCGTGTACTAATTAACTCCGAAACGATACTCAACCGCCGTCTCTGTATTGCCCACTGAACCGTCCGATCTCGCGAACCCTGACCATTTCTTCTGCCCGTCTCCAAAAATAATATTAACTTCCCCTGTTTTCCAAAACTTTCAATTAGGCCCACCTTTTGATCCTTAGGTTTTTTTACAGCCCCGCTTTTAATGCAATGGCGTTTGTACTTTTCAATTTTATTATCCCTTCAACGGCGATCTGTATGAATCCCACGCAAAAATTGATTATATTAATGTTTCCGCCTCAGCGTTTCTCAGTCGGACGGGAAAAATATTTTTGTGCCCTGGGTGGTCCAATTTATCGTTATGAATAACCCATTGATCATTCTATCAAGTCGCAGTTTGAACAATTATCTAATGATTCTGTATCTGCAGGTGTCTGGGCAAAAGTATGTTATATCATTGACCGAGATGATTATTGGAATATATTTCCAATCGTATAATCGGAAAAATTTGCTGAACGAAATATGTAATGAACTGAGTTCGTTTGTACAGGGTACTACAGCAGAACGTGAATGAAAACATGTGAAAAAGTACTCTACATGTACTTTAGTTTGCAAGGCACCTGAGATTGGTTGAATGTATTACCTGAAATAATGAAATCCTACAACGATAAAGTGCATGGCACGATAGGTTTCAAACCGATTCAAATGAACAGATCTAACAAAGAACAGGTTCTACGTGAAACATATGATCATCTGAAGATTGCTGGATCAAAAAAATGCAAAGTAGGTGACGTAGTACGCATCTCCAAATCAAAATACCTCTTTGAAAAGGACGACTGGAATATTCAGAATCGTCAAAGTCAAAATAACCAATCCTGCCACTTATCTGCTGAGAAGATATACTAGGTACTCCGATTAAACGGGCATTTTACGAAGGAGAATTACAGAAAACTGCAAATCCCGATATCTATCTCGTGGAGAAGGTAATCAAGAGTTGGTTAAATGGCTTGGATTGGATAAGACGCACAACTCTTAAATTGAAAATGTCAATATTGTCTAGAATGTTCTGAAACAAATTCGCGGGGGAATCTGTCAACATTGAGTTGGTGGTGGGGTGATTGAAGTTATAAAAGTAAATTCGACAAACTTTTTTTAGTTGAGTTTCATCAGCAGCAGCAAAATATTTTTCGATAGTAGTTACATCAGTGGCAGCATGTTTGATAGTGATTGTGATTTCGAAGACATCGATCAAGCCCTGCACGATAACGAGGCTACAGCTCAACGGAATAACGATGATGGTGTGGTGTGAAACCAATGCTGAAAGTGAAAATCATTTGTTGTTGATGGTGTTTCATATGGATAGCTACGAAATGCGCTGAGTCTTGTGAGAGGTTTCGGCGCCTGAGCGATTCTGAAACAAAAATATTCGTCTTGATATATATCATTCCCCTCCATCGAATGGGCGATATATTGAAGATTTTTTCCCGAGATGATATCGATGGCTAACCTGACGAATATGATTTTATGTGGGAATTTCGAAACCGTCAACCAATTCATTGGAAATGATATGAAACAATTGAGCATCATCTGAGGCGACATCGAGATTCAGATTCAGAGACCGTGTAGAATGAAAGAAGAAAGTACCAGAAAATTTGTGAATTACAAATCTGAATATTTACGTAAAATAGCTAAAACTGATTGACCTAGTACTTGGAAAAAAGTTAAATTTATTGTTTGCGATAAACGCATCCAATCTACTTCAAACAACATTGTTCTATTTGAAGATGGGATTATATTTTCGATTGGGATTATATTTTCCAAGATAAAAACGAAAATTGCATATGGGATAATTATTATAGGATGGACCAATTACGCTTGTATGTTTGTAAAACATGTTTCAATCATATCAAACTCATCTATAAATAAAACAGAAAATTTCAAATTGCTATCAAAGATCCTTATCATGACATAATTCAGTCTGGAGATCTGTCAACAGATATATATATATATATATATATATATATATATATATATTATATATATATATATATATATATATATATATATATATATATATATATATATATATATATATATATATATAATTTTTGGCGTCAAAGCTACTTTTCTAAAGTTTTATTTGAATTGAGAGATCACGATTCCTATGTGAGAACTTTTTACTCACCTACATCTCGAAAATTACGTTTCAGATGTTCTTATGATCCCGATAGCGATATCGATCATTTCTGAGGTTATTAGACAATTCCATCATTGAAAACCACAAAACATCTAATTTTTTTCTCTACTGATGCTTAACTTATATATGTGATATAAACTACCATTTTATGTTCTATATATGATTTTATTCATAAATATATGAATTGTGAACTAACATGTACATGTATTTCATTATTATTATTGATTATTTCTGAGACATTATTTTCATTAACGAAAACGCTGTTTAATTTTTATCATTTTTCGATACCAATTTTCAATCATTCCAAAATAGGTTTTTTAATCATTCAAAAAGCTGTAAAATGCTTCCAAAAATAGGATCCGACTTTTCAAGAGATGAATTTTTTTTTCAAACATTTCATTTGGGAGTTTATCATGTATCAATTTATACAAGATGTCTATATTACGAAGACCACAAGAACGATCCTTCTGATGGTGATGCATATAGGGTGCTATCTCATTGTTGTCAAATGTAGGGTCCAACCAACATGAGTCCTCCAATTCTCAAATTTATTACTTATGCAACAATATTCAATTGTTTTCTGGTCCAGAAAATATTTCTTCTATGGTGTCCTCCTCGTATATGAATTATATTTACATCATACAGGTTCTGGTTGAGAATCGAGTCCAGTAAATGATATTCAACAAAACCTGGAGAATATCGTAATCCATGAACGTTTTCTCACAAATAGACGGCGTTTCGCCTATCCTCTTTACTCATCGAGGAAAAGCATTTGTTTGGTAATAGTAAAAAATTGTTGCATTGATATCCGGTTCTAGTGGCAAACTCCTTTGGTTGGAATATCCCCTCAATGATGAATGCGTTAATAACAATGAACACTACTCCTATATAGAAGGTTGGCGTCAAACTAAATTTTGATAGACAGTTAGTTCAACTTTACAATAATTTCGCTGAGTGGGAGGTGTTTGATGATGGTGTCATGCACGATGATGATAGACTCGAATATTGTCGGGAAAACCCGCTGATGCTTCGATCTTTAGTTTGACATCGACACTTGAACTCTTGATGCTCTCGTCTCTTCTAGAACAATCGATAACGAAATTTGTTTTGTTTGTAAATTCGACATAAGACAGAAGAAAAATTTTTGTAGCTGAATCCAAATTGCGTGTTATGGTGATAGGCTTGCCAAAAGTCTCCTTTGGTGAATTGCTAATGCATTTTTTCTTGAGGTAATTCTCTTCGTTGAGAGTCAAAGTAATATTCACGATATATATGTTACTGAATTCTGTGGAATCATTATTGACGCTGTTATAATCACGAATTTTCTGGAAGCATACAATATTAAGGACTTTTGAAAAACGATGCCCACATATTTGGTGGAACCGCTCGTGAGAGTCGGCAACATGTGCAAATCCCATTTTCTAAACCTCATCAGAATGGGATTGTCTGCTTTGATGCCTTTCAGAAGCTGCAATTTGATGGGATCGCTGGGAAATAATCGATCCATTTTGAGTTCGAAGTTTTCAATTTCAAATTTCACTCATACGGGTGTTGTAGCATGTTTTTTCTCCTCAACTTTGAAACGGTCATTATCGTTTGCGGCTTGTTTCAATCGAATAGCGTGTTCTCCATAAGAAACGCATTGGTAGTCGATGAAAATGTTCAAAAAGTATTTCAGCGGAATAAGCATTTTGAATTTCAGAGAAGTGGGAGAAATGACGCCCTCATTATTGGGGTAAGTCCAGCCAGAGTTGGAGATGAGTTTCGTTTCTTTGATGGTGTACCACAAAAAGCTCCTGATCGTACTTACGATCCCTACATCACGAACATCATGAAGTTGAACACAGACAAGTCTCTTCTCCATACGGCCCAACCATCAGAGAGGGCACCTTGCTGTTCGCTTTATTCCTGCAATAGGATTCAGGCCGCAGGAGGATCCAGATACGAGGGATCAACGCGCAGAGTGATCCTAGCTACCAAATCATTCCAGCTACGGTGGGCCCGCTAGATAAAACAACCCACTAGCTCTGGGGTGTCAGTACCCGATCGGTAAAAGTCGCCGCTCCTTTGCCAAGTCAGGCAGGGAATACAATCACATGAACCCATAGGTGAAGGGCTTCCCCGTCTCTACCGAATTACGGTATTGTTTTCCATTGGTCCACTTTCTAGTTCCACATCCCCCAGAGTCGAACGCCATGTGGAGAGGCATCGGCGAACCGAGGGGGCCATTCTCCTCCCCCTGGGTACGCATGTCAACACGACTCCTCTTGTTACGTTTGATGGGTCGCCGTCGTATTAGTCTTTACACCAAATACTACTCGTGTAACGTGTAAAGAGTAACCGTTGGAGTGACGGTTCGCCGAAGCTACTAATCACGCTACCATGTTAGTGGATAGGGGGTCCTGGACCTTGCCCAGCAGTATCTGGGATCGTCAAAGGTTGTCCTGTTTCGATGGCCCAGTCACACGGCGGGGCTAGGCCCTCTACACATGATGTACAGTCCCCAATTCCTTCCTTTTTTGTGTAGCTGACCGATTGAAACATGAAAGTGCCAGCGTTGTTTACAGAAGTCACTTTCCCATTTCCTTGAGTTCTGGTTACTCTTCCGCGGATGAACAAATGACTATCGTACAAAGCATCGAGGGCATCCGATTGGTTGACGTTGATTTCAATAACGTTATTATTCTGGGAAAATTTGACATAAGCATAATACGTTCTCCATCCAATTTTTTGTATGGTATCGTCCATTCGAGGTTTTTGGAAAATGTTGAACACTTCACTCGACAACATGGTAACCGAGAGGGTTATATACTTAGCAGACAGTTGACGAATCGTTGTCGTGTAGGTCTTGGTGAAGACTGAAGGATTGAATGTCGATGCTGGACTCCGATTTTTGAGACCATCGTTTTTTCAATTCCAGACGAACAATTATTTCCTCTCCTCAAAAATCAATCAATTGAAATTCTTGATCCAAAACTCTCAGCATAATATTATTGATTCCACTTTGGAGAAGAATGGGTGTTTTGTCGATGGCATAACCTGGGTCAGCGTCGATGGCAAATTCGTATATCGTACGAGACCGTCTGTCGTAATATTACTATCGACTTGAATCGTCCGTACTTGTATGATATTGAAGGGTCGATCGGATGCGTGATGTATGTTGGGTTTGAGGATGGAAGACGAAAATCCAAGTATATGGGCCCGAGTAACTTCAGACGTTGAGTCGATGACGTGTTTTGCGCAAAATATTTCGGTTTTGGAACGATGGTTTTCTGTAGTAATGCTTCAATATCTTCGATTTCATAAGTTCCAACGGGGATATCGATGCTTTTTGTTTTGCTACTATCACCGTTCTCGGAATGATAGAACTCTGTACCCTCCAATATGTTGGGTATGCTGCAGTTCGAATGAAAACTCAATAAAGCCAATCCGTATCCTGCATCAGCATCCAATTGGATGGGCGACGTGAAATTGATGGATAACGTCGATGAACGACCGTTCGAGGATAATATGATTGTAGGCAGGGGTAGGATATAAATAATGGAACATGTTCTTATTATCATTTATTCAAGCAATAAAAACATTCATTTTGTGAACTAACATATCCAAACTACTGCATGGGAGTCCGGCTGTGGCACTCTTTCCGAAGATGGATGAAACATGGCAGCCGAATTTGTAGCTGGAAACAAACTTTATATTCTTCAGGTAATTCATGCCATACATCTTGTGATTCCCAAGGTCCTGCGTGTTTCGTTATATAGTCCAGAGAAATTGCTACCAGTTCTGCATCAGACAAGTCTCTCAGACATATTTCAGAGATTTTGTAGTGGAAAGCGTAGATATAGATGGCGCAATTGAACTGCTTTTAATTCTGATAGCTATCTTTGTTATATATCAATCCAACCTTTCTGACACAATATATTACTTATTCCAACGTCGGCTTCAGGTTGCCAAAGCTATCAAAATAATTCAGAGTGTTGCCTAGAGTCTCGCATACAGACTCTTCGCAAATGAGGTATTCTCAATTGAGGAGCATATTTGTCTATATCCGAATTGTACAACGCTCTGCTGGGCAGCTCCAATGGGAGTTTTTTGCTTCTTCAAATAGGGACCGCGTCCCCCTCGATGTTGCTGCTTTTTCAAGAACAACCCATAACTTTGAGGTGTCTCAGGGAAATGCAGACCACATCCCAAATGCTCCATGTCTTTATTATGGCGCTGATCTTCATTGAGTTTTTTTTTGACCTTTTTTGCATCTACAATAGTCTGGGCTATGTTGTTGCTCACGCCCCCCACCAACGAACACAAAGCTAAAAATTCAGAAAATATAGGAATCAGTGGTAAAAACCCTCCGGATTTGGAATCGAGAAGAATAACTCACGGTTGTCGTATTTTCATACGTGCTCCTGCTTGTTGAGCAACCATTTTTGCTGCTCTCACAGCCGAAGCGATGGATTTTTTCACATCATTTGGATGAGGTTTCTGTTTCTTGAATAGTTTTCCAATATGACTATGGAATAATTTCATTCCCATGCCAAATCTGCGTTCAGTCTTCATCGCTCCGGTAACGAATAGGGTGCTAGTTTTGCCATCAAGTGCCGAGTCTTTGAATTTGACCCGTTGCCACACCTTCTCTTCGAAAACTCCATCGGCTTCATGGCGTGCTTCGAAAGATCAGTCTTGTGAGTAGGCAATGTCGTGGTGCTTGCAAGCTGCGTCCAAAGGATTTACTCCTTCGCCACCGCGTGCGAGACGTTCCCGATAGATGTAATTTGAAGGGTACCTCATCTATGACATCTTCTTCGCTACACGTCGAAATGAGGAATGACTCAACAGCAATGACATCGCCTAGTTATGAAGATTTCAACAGAGTTTCGAGGATTATGTATTCTAGGGATGGGTAAGATTGGGCTAGGTTGGGCCAGCTAGGCTGGGCCAAGATAGGCTGGGTAGAGCTGAGTTTGGCCAAGTTAGGTTAGGTTGAGTCGAGTTAAGCTAGGTTGGGGTAAGTTTGGCCAGGTTTGGTTTGGGTTGGGTAAGGTTGGGTCCGGGTTGAGCTAGATTGAGCTAGGTTGGGCAGAGTTTCAACAGATGATCGAGTATTGTGTATTCCAGCGATGGGTCAGGTTGAGTTGGGCTGAGCTGGACTAGGTTGAGGCATGTTGTGTCAAGTTGAACTGGGTTGAGCTAGGTTGGGCTGGGTTGAACAAGGTCGGGTTAGGTTGGGCCGAGTTGAGTAAGGTTGGAATATGTTGGGCCGTTTTGGGCTAGGTTAAGCCGAATTGAGCTAGATTGGGCTAAGTTGGGCTAGGTTGGTCTAGGTTGGGGTAGGTTGGGCTAGGTGAGACAGTTGGACTTTTATGAAACTATCAACTGGTTTTCGTAGTTCAGAATCATCATCAGCTAGACTTTCATGAGACTATCATATGATTCTCAACGGCTCAAATTATCTACAGTTCATCTTTTGTCTGTATTGTATATTGTCATGAATTACACAATATCATAGCTAAATCTAGACTTCTGGTTAATACGTAGTTTTTATACGTTATTTTGATCACTAAGAACACCATTTTCCATCCTGAATCTGAAGTGGCTAGTATGACACAGTATGGCGCATTTGGCGCCCCAGTATGGTTCTGTACAACATATCAGAAACGCACAGTATGGCGCAATATGGCGCTACTTGGCGTATTCGGCGAGTTAGTATGGCTCTGCATGGTGTAATCTCACTGGAAGAACCCGAACTACATGGGGGTACACAGGTGCACACAGCGTTACACAGGTCCCCTTATATGTTAATGTAAAAAATAACAACAATGGTACACAAACAAAAACTACAATAAGTAAATTTTGGTTCTCAGCTTTGGTTTCACATCGGGTTAATGATACAGCTATGATGGTTGATTGTTATTGAACGTCAACATAATCTCACTACTACCTGATCCCGACTGTTATGATATAAATATGAATGGAACCAAATTTCTCATAGGGAAAGAACACTTAGTCATTGAAAACAATACATTGAAATTGGATCAAGACACATTTGAATTGACCAAGAATTCATACTCAAACGCTATACTAGGTAGAAGGGATAGAAATGAAAATATTTTCTTGGATACACATCTATATTGAAATATAAAAAAATTGACCCAGATATGATAATGATAAAGATGAATATAATGAAAGATGTTATATAAAAGGTTTGAGAATATGGGGTGTTCTTGGTCCCCTTCTACTTCCTCCAGTGGAATCAATCTTTATTCATCGATTATTGATCCTGGATAGAGTAATGTCCCAATGGAAGAGTATCGTCGGATCCGATGATGAGTATTCGCTTGTTATCCTAAACTGAACTAAAAGCGATTTTTTTCTGCTCCATGGAAAACATCTGATGTTCCTCCCTCCTAATCAATCGTTGATAGACACATTCTTTGGTTGAAGTCTCTGAGCATTTCTCAAAGTCCTCAAAGGTGTTCGCGTTTTCACACCCTCAGCTTCCTTTGTAGTTCCAAAATTTGTTAAAATTTTATAAATTTCAACTTTTTCATATCCTTTTTTATATAAATCGTGTTGCAGTCTTTCAGTTTTGTCTAAGGACCTAAGAACTTTCGTAATATATAATGTTGACCTCAGTTCTATGGAATCGATCATTAGATTACGATTATTTTCATTTTTCATTACACCACCAATTTTTTGGCTAATTTTGGAGGACGCACCATCTTTTGTGCAATGGATGAACAGTGTCGTTTTGCACTGCAGAGGACGAATTATTCATTTCTCTTGAGAAATATGAATGTATGCTGGGTCAGATCATGTTTGCTGGGTCAGATGCATGTTTTTAACGTTTCAGAAGTTTTTCCAATTCATATAAGTATAATTTATTGGACAAAAATGAGGATTCCAGAAGAAGACGCATCATCTGTTCGGCAATAGATGGAAGTTAGTAGATAAGCTATGCCCTTCCGATCGCAGTTCCAAGCAGCAGAGGGCCTGAACTTAGAAGAGAAACAGCAAGCAGGTCGGTCGGAGGTTTTCCCAAAGAGCCTCAAACCTATTATGGTAGTAATTTTTCCAAGAGACCATTCTACCGAAATGGCTGACTCTATATTGATATAGTCATGTGAACTCTAACGATAATCTTTCCCTGCAAAACTTTTAGTTGGAACCGAAGATTCCCAGTTTTCCAAGATGGCTGACGTTTATCCCTTACAGTTGAGAATTAAACACATTTTCTTCTTAGAGTAGTCATTTTTTCAATATGGCTGACATTTTAATTCATTGAAAGTATTTCAATATAAAAATCATGTTTGTGAAATAACTATTTTTCCAAGATGGCTGATATTTTTCGAAGATGGCTCATATTTTCCCCTTACAGTTGAAAAATATCCATATTTTTTTCTTAGGGTCACCATTTTCCAATATGGCTGATATCATTCATCAATTTAAGAATGGTTGCCAGATTTTTTTTTCCAGCAGCCATGTTTTTTCTTCTCAAATATTTTTCAAGAAACTCTGCCCTTGAAACTGTGCTCGTATCAGCATAGCCTATCTACTAACTTCCATCTATTGCCGAACAGATGACGCGTCCTTCTCCAAAATCCTCATTTTTGTCTGATTAAATTACATGAATTGGAAAAAATTCTGAAACGTTGAAGACATGCATCTGACCCAGCAAACATGCATCTGACCCACCAAACATGTATCTGACCCAGCATACATTCATATTTCCCAAAAAAAATTAATAATCCGTCCTCTGCAGCGAAAAACGACACTGTTCACGTATTGCCCAACAGATGGCGCTTCCTCTTCCGAAATGGTCATTTTTGTCTAATAAATTATACTTATATGAGTTGGAAAAACCTCTGAAACGTTTAAAACATGCACTGCCCAAGCAAACATCCATCCGATTCAGCATACATGCATATCCCAGGCAGCACTGGATATCCCATGAATATTCATAGAATATTATTTTTGGGATATTGGAATATTCTTGAATGTGCCAGGGATACACATATCTCTTTTGGCATATTATGATGGGGAAAATTTGTAGATATTCCTTGAATATTACATGAGGAATATTCCCGAAATATCCAGAATATTCCCAGAATATTCCATGAATATTCCAGACAGAATACTCCTGGAATATCCTCTGGGAATATTCTTTGTATATCCAGAATGTAACTACAATATTCAATGAATATTCCAGAAAGGCTAATCCTAGAATATTCCATGAACATATTCTATGAATATTTCGAGAATATCCAAAGTAATTCAGGAATATGATAGTAATATTCCCTAAATATCCTGAAGGGTTCTCAGAACAAAATAACCATTTCCTGAAATTTCAGAAAGTAAGAAAATAAAGAAAAATACAACTGTTTCCCCACATGAGTATCCTCAAATATATAATCTTGAATGGCACTTTTACATCAATTATATAAACTTCTTCCATTATGCCTAACAATTCAAGCAATGTATTTGCTTCCATTCGCCAAGAAAAAAAAACTTTATTTCGAAAATTATGTAGTAGTGCAATACGTAATTGTTTTCCTCAGAGTATTTGTGGATTGGAATTGCAGGTTCCACTCAGAAAAAAAACATTTGATTTCCGCAGACTGCACACCCCTTCCCTACAATGAAATGAAACAACATGAATTTGAACAGGTCTATTTCTATATAGTAATAATAATAATAATAACACATATTTTATTAACCCGTTTCTTCTATCACTACGGGGATGTCTCTGAAAAACAAGAATTGCAAGATCGAACTACTGCTATCTGAATCAGAAAAACTTGAA
This sequence comes from Gonioctena quinquepunctata, assembly GCA_018342105.1. Taxonomy (NCBI): domain Eukaryota; kingdom Metazoa; phylum Arthropoda; class Insecta; order Coleoptera; family Chrysomelidae; genus Gonioctena; species Gonioctena quinquepunctata. The sequence goes on along the minus strand of JAFIRS010003156.1, from coordinate 111,717 downwards.
TCCATTCTATTACTAATAGTTTCAACTTGAATACTTAACTTTCCTCTTGCATGCTGTGACGGAATTTGTGTAAAAATTGCTTTGAGAATATTCTCAGTTTCCTGGTGTACTTCCTTATACCAAGCAGTACTTCTTTTTCTTTTGGGCATTTTGTAGAAAACGCCTTGAAAATGAAATAATCAGTGATCTACAAATGAAATTTTTATGGAATGAAATGAATGGTAACATAAAAGTGTGCTTACCACACTCTGGTGATTATTGAGAATATTTATTAAACAATTCTAAACACAGTAGTTTCACATACAAATATGCAAAAGTAACCCATACCAGTAAAAAAAAACAAAAGATGTCAAATGTCAATTTACAGCTCTGCCATCAGGTTAAGCTACGACTAACGAATGAACGACAGACGCTGACGCGCGGAATGGTTTTGATTGGTCGTGAAAGTGCCTCTCGATATTTTCCGACCAATTATAATTTGGTCAGACCAGTAGTGTATTTTTGTCAGCTTGTCTGAACAAAAACTCTGTTTGCAAATCAAATACATCTATTCGCACTTTTTCTCATACTTTTCCCATATTCTGAACTCGAAAATGGTTATTGGTGTTCATTCCATATAAATGAGGCATACTATTCCATGAATATACAATACAGAATATTCAATAATGATTATCCTTTGAATATTCATTCATGATTATTCCATGAATATTCACACAGGAATATTCTATGAATATTCATACAGGAATATTCCCACGAGAATATTCGTGGTACATTCCCCCTAGAATATTCCAGGAATATGCATATTGAAATATTCCTGGAATATGCTAGAGACATGGTGAAAATTCTAGGAATATTCCATGTATATTCGGAATATACTCTTTTCGTTTCGGATATTCAGAAAAAATTCTAGGAATATTCCGTGCTGTCTGGGATTTTCCAAGAAAAAACAATAATTCGTCCTCTGCAGCGAGAAATCGACTCTTTGACATCGTGGAAGTCTGAAAATCGTCATGCATGCATACACACTAATGGAAGTACCTCTCAAACGTCGAAAAACATGCATCCAACCCAGAATGGACACACTTTCCGAAAAATAGCCAAGCACACTCTCAATCTATTAAAAAAACCATGAAAAGTTCAAAATTATGAATTCAACCTATAATACACCACACTTTCTTGGAAAAATTATTAATTCACTTTCTGCAGCGGAAAATCTACTGTGAAAACTATAAAATATCCAAAAGAGTACTGAACTGATGAAAAAATCCACGAAGGCGACAAGAACATACATTCCACCCACAACACCCAAGTAGCACAGAGTCATAAAATTAACATAATGACTTCTCATACCGTCTTAAAGACCACGTATTTGTATGTTTCAGAACCAAAAAGTTAATGTGCGTTTTATAACCTTCAGTCGTGTAGTAGATATAACGAGAGTACAATAAAGAATTCTCGAGATGAAGTTGTACTGTGGTTTGTATGTTAATGAATTGTATGTATCGTTAAGTAGAACTTAAGAGCAGTTGCTGTGATGTTATCATGACAATGAACATATGTGGTTCTAATGAATAGATTTTTGAAACGTTTCTACGACTACATATTGTACTCATGTAATGTAGTTTTATCAACTGAAGAACTTTAGTCGTAATGATTACATTATGTATCTATAGTTAGATTATTTTTGTTGGTTTTGTTATTTTTGTTGGATAGGTATATTGTGTTATGTATGTAGAATATTGAGTTCAGTATGAATGATTAAAATGCCAAAACAAAAATCCAATCTGCCTTACAAGAGAACTGGAGCGCAATGAAAAATATAAAGAGGAAGGATGAGTGCCTACCCCAAAACTAACATCTAAAATAATTAATCAGTCTATCGGGACACTGCAAAAAAATGAAGTTCATCCAGTTCCTTCAATTGTTCTCACAACAAAGAAATACATAAATAATATGTATGTGCACTTCGAGTGATAATTAAAAAATATTTAAATATTCAACATCAACATAACCTCTATTGTAAATGTCAGTTATTTTCAGCGTTTTCCATTAGGCGGAACTAGCGGAATGCTTATGCACTCAGTGTATATATTCTTCTGTTTTGATATCGTTACGACGTTAGTACAACAAAACATGCTACTTGTGGTTATAGCGACTACATTACAACTTTTTTATGTAAGATATTGCGATATGTCTTCGAGACACTCGTAAACCATGCTAGTACATACCGGAATTACAACTTTTCGACACTAGAAGGACGGCATCCATGTTTTTCGATTGATTGATAACATCATTCTGGTAGCCATATTGGAACAAAAATATTTAAAACAAAAAATTTGGGACCCTGGGTGTTATATCACTTCAAAAATCATTGGAGATGTGCTAATCAAGTATCTTTCGTAATATGATCTACATATTACAACGATTAATGAGAAAAATTGATGAAATATATTTTTTCTGAAATGAAAATAAATATTTATCCCTTTTCATTTTCGAGGCGCATGAATTTTAAGTGAGTAGAATTGGATTTTGATCGTAAAAATGGATTTGCTTGGTAACTAGAGTTTCAGAACAATTCTTGAAGACACATAAATGAAAATCATTTTTATCTTGATAACTATCATGGTCACAGAGTATCATGAACATGTAAAGGAAGGCTGACTTATATATTATATTGATATTATATAAAATCTTTTGATATGGTGTACATATTGTAATACTATATTAGAAAGATTATGGCCTTCATGCATAATGATATAATGACTACACTAAGACCACAGAACGACCCTTTTGCGACTGGCTTATATAAGTCTATATTGGCAAGTCATTACCACTACTTTATAACGTCGATGTGACGTCGCAAGAGTGTGCCTTTTTGTCGTATTGGCATACAAAGCGACGTCTCAGCATATTACAAGACATAAGTAATGGACTTTTGCGAAAGGTCTAGTAGACGTTTGTACAACCGAATTATGACCTCTGTGTGCTACTTGGGCACATCATATTTTCTAGGAAAAAAATTGAGTAATTCGTCGTCTGCAGCAGAAAATCAACTCTCAGTCTATATGAAATAAAGTACACGGCAATCGTTCTAACACTGAACAAAAATACTCAAAAACATTATTTCTATATCACTGGAAGTTGATATATTTTCATAAAAAAATTGCTCTCGACCACTGGGAAAACTAAATTTAATTTATGAGAGTTATAGAAAACTCATGCATTCAACCCACGGAGATTTACAGAAATTATCCTCCTTAAACGAATACGATTCATTTTCTTTCGAAATATAGGTACTTGTAATTATTATTCATTCAAATCAACACTGAAAATGATTACAACACTCTGGAATTTGGAACATCCATTCAATTCATGGAAATTCACTGAAATCATCATTTCCCACATGTAACCAAACGAATTCGATTGAAAATCATAGATCACAGTAATCCAAAGTTGAAAAGTATAGAAACAAATGAAATATGAATTATTTTTGTAGGTTACGGATGCAAGCGAACATCGGGGAAGCCCCGCGCTACACAAGTTTGTGCCTGAATGAAATCAGCTGATATATTATGAGATGATAATTATTCTGGCGTCGGAGTATTTACAGCGTTGCCGTAATGAGTTCAAAGTATGATATTTTCAGAATTATTTATCTTGATATTTTTATTATTGGTATTGCTCCAAATTATATAGTGTGGTATATCTCAGACGTTTCACAAATGAATTCACTCATTTTTTCCGGGAAAGTTGGGAGGGAAATTTCTCAAGTTTTTTTCCACTTGCCAAACTCATACATTTCCACTCGCTGCCACATCAATCATGTTTATGGGAACCCCATCCAACCCCCTCCAACCGTCCTCAATCACAAATATGAGTTGAGACCGCCACCTCATTGAACTTCAGCTGAAATCTTTAAAACTAGGTGACGTCACTGCTAAACTTAGTTTCTGAATTACTTACCAGGTGGCGCTGTTTTCGCTCTGTTTCACGCCCTACCAACTCGTTCTCAGAAAAATTTATTGAGTATAGGTACTGTTTGCTGTTGGTTCATTTCTGTTCTGGTCGCTCAACAGACAAGAAGTGCGTCTCCAGAGCAGCTCTGCTACTTTTTGATATCTAAGTCCCTAAGAGAGTTCCTCCAGTATTTCAAAGGTGAGTGAAATAATTTTTAATTTTTTTGTAAACTGATAGCCTTCAGTTTTCCGTTTTTTTCTCGCACTCTGTTATTTTCAAGAACTGATCACGTGACGCTGTTGTCATTCAGTCTTCCGTTCTCAGAAAGTTAAGTCTTTGCACCGTCTGATTTTCGTCATCCTTCATCGTGTCTTCAAAGAGGTCAGATGTGTTTTTCGGTGCTCCTTCAGCGACCTCAAGGCGAGTTTTTCTTGGAAAAAGCTAGCGTTCAGTCTTCCGTCCGACCAATTTGTTCTCAGAAAATTAAGTGTTCTGAATTAGGGGGGATGTTATTTTTTTTTTAATGAAATTTTGATTTGGCATTTCCAAGTCTCTCTGAAAATAACCATCCTCCCCGTTGCGCCGTAAGAGGTTTGTGTTCGATTTCAGACCTCGCAAGTCCCTGTCTTCGGGTTCTTCGAAATCCGAAACGTCGAAACGCGCTTCTATGTTAATTTCTGTGAAGTTTCGATCCTCCGGAACCTCCCAGAAACTAACCGAACGCCCATATGGTTCGGGACAGGGATTTCGTCCTTCCACATATGGCTCTTGGCGATCAGAATGCGCCTCGGCCTGACTCTTAACCCTTTCTATGTTTGAACGTGGATTTTTATGGATAAGCCCATTATCCCACCCCGTCGTTCTGGCCCGTCTCTCCCAAACTTCCACTTCCTCATTTTCGGAATGGAAGTCTGGGGAAAACATTCCACCACCCCCATGCTCCTCCGCATGGGCCTCAGATTCCTGCAAAATTAAATTTAGAAAATCTGAATTTTGAAAAAGATCAATGTTATCGTTAGGCACGATTTGGTGCCTCGGTGTCGACTCCTGCGTCGTCACCGTCCGATAACCCCCTGAGGGAAATTTTCCCGGGGCTGAAGGCCCAGAATGCCGAAAATTATTTCCCAATACTTTATCAAAAATAATTCTATGTTTCTCGTCCAACAATTTCCCCTGTTGACGCTCCTCCACAGTGAATCCCCGATTTACATTAATTGAAAAATCCTCTCTCCTGGGAGAAACGTCAAATTCCCTCGCTGATACCTGTGGACTGTCCCTTACCACCCTACGCGCCCTCAGGGAATTAACCTCATCACTGAATTCGCGAGCAAGTGGCATATTTTTCTCGGAATTCGCTAATTCCGGCAATTGTGTTGGCAAGGTGCAAACGCGCGAATCACACACGAGCTCACGCTCCTCGGGGTTTGCAAAATCAAATTTCCAACAGGATTCATTACTTGACTTTTTGAATTCAAATTTTATTCTGTGAAAATTGGCCAAGCTAACCAATTTCACTGGAGAACGTCTAATGATTTCAGAAGCCCTGAATGCCCCTACGTTGTCTTCCGAGCACAGAGAAATTGTCTCTGAAACGCGTGCTTGTTTAAAAGAATTTAAATTGAAATTTGGAGGTGTGGTATCGTGTGTGTTCGTTGGACTTTCCGTGGAACGGGTCATGAAGTGGTGGCCGTTCATACTAATCGATTTTTCAAAAAGGGGCAAGCCTGGGGATGACTTGAAAATTTTCACGGTTACTAATTTGAACAGAGGCGTAGATTTTTCGCAGCCCGACCTACTTTAGGAAATTTACATTTAACCTCTGTTCGCAAAACAATAAGGATTTGGAAAACCTACGTGCAGGAATGTTTGGGGAAAGGACTTCTGGACCCAAGGTACTTCCTTTCGGAAGCCGGAAACTCGGTTTGAGAATCCCTTTTTCTTCTTGCGCGTAGCTAATGAAGCCCGAGCTCTCGTACTTGCGAAAGACAACAAGTTTAACGAGAACCAATTAGACCATTCTCGTAATCTCACTTGAGAAAATTTACCGAGATACGTCCTTGAGCCGCTATCTCATTTGTGCGCCAGCGTTCCCAGATCTGAATAAACTTCCAAAAAATATCCTGATTAACACCCTGAAAAGAAAGTATGGTTAGTACACTCAGGAAACAAACCAAACAAAGCCCTATTCTCTCAGACGACTCCCTGAAATTACGTCTCCAAGGTCCTGGACGAAAATCGCTCTTGATGTTCCCAGAATTCCCTTGAAACGATGCAGCACTCGACGACGCGACGTACTGACTTCCTAGTAATCCGCAAACGACCTGGTTTCCACTGCTGTCCACGACTTTCCGCTAATTTTCCTCCAAAGGTTGGGTACCACGCCCTAGATTTCCCGCCAAATTCGACGACACGTACACTAACTCGAAGCACTACTGTTCACTAGACTGCCAACTGGAACGAAAAACTGGAACCGCCAACTGAGTACTGGAACCGCCAACTGAGTGCTGAGAAACCGTTAGTTCCATATTTCTATTCTCGCGGATTCGCGCGAAAGTCATTAATTGGCTTTTGACTGCAAAAGGGGCGTGTCCGAACCACTCGCGATATACTCGCGATCCGCGGGTAGTTCAACTCCTTTGCACCAATCACCGCTCGCTATTCCCATCTCGCATCCTAAAACACAACGGAGAAAATATCAATCCCCGCATGACTACGCGATCGCAACTAGTGTCCCGTTCAGTTCAATGCATTTCTTATGGAGAAATCGCGCTCCGCTAATTTCTATAAAAACCATCGAAACGTTTGCAATTGAACTGTGGAAACCAATTACGATTCAAGGAACCGTCTATACAAATGTCTACAACAAAGAAAAATTTCACATTAAACGTGAATTGCAAAAGTTATGATTAATTTACGCTAGAGAATATGCAATAGATTTTTCATACTCATTCTCTCGAATGAAAATATCTTGTTCTGGGGAAACGAGCCTTTCAGAATAATGCATTCTGAGTGCAAAGACCGTTCCGCCCGCTAATCAAGATATTTCGTAATCTAATTCTCCCGTTCAATTAATCTATAATCAAATTAATTTTCCGTATCGAAGGAATGCGAGAGATGGCCCAGTTAATTTCAGTTTCTCGAGTTCATCTCGGTTCGTCAACCGATCTGACCCAAATCTGATGGCGCCATCTCTTTCACGGATTATAAAATCAATTGTTAGGGTGGGTCAGGTACACGACAGGTTGATAATCCAATCCCTTCGACAGCGGCGTGCTTGTGACGAGTGGCATCTCAATCCTGTGGGCGACCCTTCCAAACTATAATTAGGCCCCGACTTAAATTCGATTACTAATTAACTTATATTAACTGTTGAAAATAGTCTGCAGCCTACTTCGGTAGAAAATATGAGTTTTGAAATATTCCAAATAGGAAAAGTCGCTCGCAAATATGCCTCTGATCATAGTGTGTGGATTCAGACATTCACGCATTCAAATGAAACAATAATTTGGAAGATAGGTTCTTCGAACCTTTGGCCATTCCTTCTATACGTTTTACAGTTACTTTTCCTTTGTATAGACGATTTGCGGTACACTCGTGAACAACCCAAAACAAGAATCCAAGTGCGAGTTGGAATAAAAAATTTCGTGTTCCGTAACTGAACCAAAAATTACAAGAACGAGGCGGGCAAGGGCAGTACGCGTTCTGCACCCAGTCCAACACGCCAAGTCTGAGCTTGTCAAAATAAAAGTGGGTTCCGTACCCTAGATTTTGAAATTGACCTTTTCGGTTCTCACGAATGTACCGGAGGGATAAAAAATGTGATTACAATGAAATACTAAACTACTGTTTTACATATCGTAACCCTAGCGTTCTACTGCCTAGAAGTGTATATACCAAGAATGAGATTTTCGAAATCGGCAAAAATAGCGATTTTTGTAACACCCCCCTGCTAGAAAGACTGTATTCACATGGTATTGTGAGCAGCAACTCCGACTCAGGAGACAGATGCGCACGAGTAACTTTCTCGTTTCACCACTCATCTATTTCCTGACCCAAAGAGAGGGAGAGCAAAAATTACTTGGCAATCGACGGATCTCATGTCCCGCAATTCCCGCAATCCATGACCGCTAACTGAGTTTGTAGGATCACCATACCAGGCAATTCAATGCAAGTGTATAGCCATCGTTACAGGTCCGCCTACAGCCTTATCCAACGCCATTTTTCTCAGCGAGCAAATCCGCTGGTTGTGTTTCGATCTCCCATACCTGATATATCCTATACAATCCTACACTTCATCATCGGCCTCTCGATGTACCATAGCGGTTACAACGAAAGTCTGACTGGGAGCTCCATCCTCGGAGGAATCACTCTCAGTCCTACTCCTATGGCGACGCTGCAGAAGAGCTTCCTTCTTCTGGCTCGCAGGGAGACGCGTCCGGGAGCCTTTTCCAACAGGACGACTGATGGCGACTATACGAGAACGACGTCTCAGAGGTAGAGCACCGGTCCGTATGAGTGACACCTGGGTTTTTGGGAGGTCCGGTATAACAACTGGTACCTCCGGGATAACAACGGGGATAGGCGGATTCTCAGCAGTATCAGGCCTAGGAATTTCCTGTTGTGAGGAACAAGTGACACGCACGATACGTGAGGAACGCCTCCAACGTTTCGTGGGTGGATCGACCGTCCTCAGTGACGCATCTCCGGTTTTCGAACGCTCTGAATCCCGGTTGTGCGATTCGATATTTGCCCTGGGTGGCTCAGCTACCACCGTTCTGGGACTTAGCGGGGGCTCTACTCCGGCCTCAGGAGTAGCCCTTTCTTGATTGATCAGATATTCTTCAAGATCGCCATGATCTGAGAAATCTGCAATATCGTGCCTTTTATCAGGAAGTGAGTCTGGCTGACCCGGATACTGCCCCACAGTATTCGGCAGAACTCGTTGAGCGTATGGTCTAATATTGTTCAAGTAAACAATATGATCGACGTCATTTCGCTCTATCATATAGGTATCCCGTCCTAGCACGTGCTTCATAGGATGGGGACCCGTCATCGTCTTTCCAAAATTACCTTTGACATAATTCGTCACCAGTACCAGGTCCCCTACCTGATACTCTCGCGGTGGCGAATTATTTTCATCAGAAAACAAGTTTCTCTGATAAACCGCTTGTCTTCGATCTGTCCGTTCAATACGGGCCTGCCTGTCAGCAGGAAGATTTCTTACAGGGTTTTCATATATGGGAATTACCCAATCACCCGGGCGAGGTGGTGTATATCCCAGCAGTAGCTCCGCAGGGGTTTCCTGCGTAGCAGCATTCCTGCCATTTCTCAGCGAATACACAGTTGTGGCAAGGTGTCTTTCCCATTCTCGCTCAGGGCGATCAATGAGTTTGGTTCGAAGAATCTTTTTCAATTCTTGAACCCGTCGTTCCACCGGAATCGATTGTTGATGGTTTATTGGAGAATATACCGCTTTGATAATTTTATTCTCCAAATATCCACGATACAGATCACTATCAGAAATGGTGCCGTTGTCTGAAATAATGGCTTCTGGGCAGCCCCACCTGGCCAGGATCTCCTGATCTAAAAAGCCCACTATTTCCTCAGAATCAGCAGCAGGAACGGCTTTCGCCTCCACCCACTTGCTGAAAAGATCTACGCAAATCACGATGTAGCAATTACCTTGTTCTGACTTAGCGTATGGGCCCAAAGTATCCACCGATACGGTTTGCCAGGGCCTATCCACTGCAGTAGGCCACAATGGGGCAGCTGGTTGAAGCCGTATCGCATTCGTGCTTTGGCACACCAAACATCCACGAACATACGCCTTGACATACGCTTCCATGCCTGGCCACCAGTAATGTCGGCGAATGGCTTCCATGGTTTCGGCTTGACCGGGGTGTCCGGGCGTTGGATGGTCGTGGTAATACGCTGTGATGTCTTGCCGCAGTTCATTTGCCAAATAAAACGTTTCACGATTATCTTTGTGGTAGTACAAGACTCCATTGTCTACCACAAAGTCACTAATCAAGACTTGATCTGCGATATTCTGAGGTCCTATCTCTTTACAGGTACGCAACCTCGCAATTCTACTGGCAACTTCGTAGGGCGTCTCGACCACGTTGACAGAGGTGTTACGCTCCAGCTTGACTTTCATCGGTGGTACCCCCATACGATCCATATCGTCATCGAGATTCTCGCCGTGGCTACCTTCGGGGTTTCGTGATAAGAAATCAGCTAGCTGATTTTCTTTACCCGCGACGTGCTTCACAGTAAAGGAATACTCTTGCAGGAGTAGTGCCCACCGTGTCAGTTTCGCCTTCGCGTCCTTGTACTTGTTCAGCCAAGTCAAAGCCTTACTGTCTGTTCGTAACAAAAACTGCCTATCCTCTAGGTAATGACGATTGCGCTTAATGGCCCATACGATTGCTAGACATTCAGTCTCATTCACATGGTAATTGAGTTCCGGGCCTTTCAGTTTCGCACTCGCATGTGAAATGATCTTCCTGTCACCATTTTCACCCACTTGATAAAGAACGGCCGCCATACCTATTTCTGAAGCGTCCGTTTGTAGCACAAACGGCAGAGTCATATCCGGTCTAGCCAATACCATTGGTCTAGATGACGCTTCCTTGATCTTGGTGAACGCTTCTTCAGCCTTCCCAGTCCACCAAGAACTACGATTCGAACTCTTTTTCAAAAGATCTGTTAACGGCGCCTCCAATTCCACGAGATTTGGAAAAAACTCACGAATCCAGCCTACCGTACCTAAAAAACCTCGCAAATGCGAAATGTTCTTCGGCCTCGGAAAATCCTGAATAGCGAGAACATGCTTTTCGAGCAGCTCGTTAGCGTGCTCTGTGATTACATGCCCCAAATACTCAAGTCTCTTTTGGGCGAAGAAACATTTCGGCAACGAACACCAGAGTCCGTGAGCTCTGGAACGCTCAAGAACTAGACGTAGATGGAGATGATTTTCTTCCCTGGAATTACTATAGATGATGACGTCATCCAAATACACTTTGACAAATTCGTCAATAAACCCAACTAAAACAACTGACATCAACCTTTGAAACGAACCAGGAGCTGTGCAAAGCCCAAAAGGCATAGAATTAAATTCATAGCAGCCTCCTTCCGGTGTTGCGAAAGCGGTATATTTCTTCGAATTTTCTTCCATAGCCACCTGCCAATACCCGCTTTTCAAATCAAGGCTAGTGAAAACACTCGCCTGTCCAAGCTCTTTGTTATTCTCATGAATGTTCGGCAAAATTCTGTGTGTGTTTATGAGAGAGGACGTGTATGAAATCGCTCCGCTACTAAACAGTTTTCCAGAGTGAATCGTACTTAAGAATTAGGATTTTCTTTACTGTAAGTGCTGTGTCAGTTCATCGTATCACGATATAAGCTATCCAAGTACGTAACCAGTGACCTAAAGTGCATCAGAATGCCATTAACAAGAGATCAACTGAGTGAGGTTAAGAATGCTGTTGACGTATTCATAAAGCAACTGTGTAAAGATAACACATTCATTCAGACCCTGGCAAACACCGTATCGGCTGGCGTAGTGAACATTTTAAATGAGAAACTGGATGTCTTCGAAAAAAAGATAAAGAAACTAAAAACTGAACTAGCCTCGGAGAAAAAACATCACGATGAAGAAATATCAAGAATAAATGTAAAACTGAATGAAATGATAGGAAGAGGAGATTCCGAGGGAAACTCCATGAATATAATGACTATGATCACAGAAGTCAATGAAATTAAACGCAGGGAAAAGAATATACTGATCTTTGGGATTCCAGAAAATGTATCAAATCTCTCCGAATATATTACAAACATGATTACCGCCTTAGGAACTGAAGTTACCTTATCGGCAGATGAGATAAAACCTTTCATATTAGGAGCGATTGTACAGGGTGATTCAAACAAATGTAGACCTGTTAAGATTACAATTCCATGCGACGGTATGGTTCCTTCGCTCATCGCATCTAATAAAAAACTCAAATCGATTGAGGTTTACAAAAATATGTACATGAGGCCAGATCAAACTATACTACAGCGCGAGTACTACACGAACATTATGAGCCAGCTGAAGGAACGCAAGCGTAATGGAGAAACTGATTTGGAGATTAAATACAAAAATGGTCTTCCCACAATTATTCCAAAAAACTAATAGTATCATCCAGCAGAAACAACATTTGCACTAAAAAACTTTCGATTTTCTACCAAAACTGCAGAGGCTTGAATACCAAAACGAAAGAATTTCATCATCAAATTCTAACAACTTCCCACAACGTCATCGCTGTTACCGAAAGTTGAATCAGGGACGGTGTGCTCAACAATGAACTCTTTCCAGGAAACTATACTGTTTACAGGAAGGATCGCGAATATGGATCGAGGAATGGAGGTGTCATATTTGCAGTAGATAACAACATCTGCCACTCCGAACAACATAACTTGGCGTTTCCTGTAAGAAGAGCCGACTCACTATGCGTTAAGATGTTCAACCATGCTGAGAAGGCAACTTATCTGATTGTAGTTTACATTCCCCCTAACACAAGTTTCGACGAGTACGATGAACTATTTGAATGTATTGAACATTTTTGCGAATCTCACCATACCATAGTACTTGGCGATTTCAATATAACTGATTAGCTAATTTTTATGACACAAGATCTGAGTCTACTCTCCTATCAAGATATAACAGCTTTATTAACATCTGCGATTTCACCCAAAAAAATTAAATCAGAAATGTTAACAACAGGATACTGGACCTGGTACTATCACCAGGTGACGTTGATTGCAATGTTAGTCTAGATAACGATCCTTTAGTAGTTATAGACCCTCATCATCCCGCTCTTATTATCAACACACCCTTATTACCAAATGAGCAAGAGGTGTTCCTATCCAAAGAAAAACGACTCGATTTCAAAAAAAATCATTCTCAAAAGTTCATTAGTCTACTCAGTGAGGTAAATTGGAATATACTTCTTTCTTCCACGGACGTTAATGACGCTTGCTTTCATTTCAACGAAATTATTCAGAACATCATCAGAGAGTGTACTCCTCTAAAGAAATGTCGTTCACAGAAGTATCCAATCTGGTTCTCCGCATCAATAATTCGTCAACTGAAAGTGAAAAATCATTATCTGAAGATGTATAGGCGAAACAGGTATTTATATTATTTAATATGTTTGAAACGAGCCAGACGCAAGGTGAAAAACGAAATAGACGTAGCACATAAAATGTTCATTAAAAATTCCGAAAATCCCCTCAAAAAAGATCCTAAGGCTTTCTGGAACTTCATGAATTCCAAAAAGAAAAAATCTCGCATACCTGGTCGAATGAAATATGAAAATGAATCCTTTGCCTCAGCGAAATCAGTTATGGATGCATTTGCAAAATATTTTGAAAGTGTCTATCTTTCCCCGAGCAATGACAATATTAACATTAACTCATGCAATAACCCCAGCCAGTACCTTAACATCAACGCCATCACCCGAGCTCAGATCCTAATGGCGGGAAATAAATTGAAAAACAAATTAACATGCGGTCCGGACCATATACCAGCTAAGCTTGTAAAAGATCACATAGAACTATTTGTCACCCCGCTTTTATTTCTCTTCAATATGACCAAACAATTTCCAAACCTATGGAAAATTGCTAGGATCTGTCCGATATTTGAATCCGGAGTGGCTAACGAAGTAACAAACTACAGACCCGTTGTTATTATATCAGTTTTCTCAAAATTAATCGAGATTATACTCTCGGAGATGATATACACACACGTTCGTCGGTCGATCTCGGAATTTCAGCACGGATTTGTCAAATGTCGGAGCACTGCAACAAACCTGTGCACATTCGTTTCTAGTGCACTCGATACCAAAAAACAGGTTGACGTAATCTACACAGATTTCAGCAAAGCCTTCGACCGTGTGTCGCATCAACAGCTGTTAAATAAATTACCAACTTTTGGAATATCACAATCAATTAGAGAATTACTGAATTCATATTTAGTGGATAGGCGTTTATTCGTTGAAAACGAGGGCGTGAAATCGTATACTTTTTCAGCAACTTCAGGGGTTCCCCAGGGTTCGAATTTAGGTCCACTGTTATTCCTCCTATTTGTTAATGATGTCTGCTCGTCTATACAATCACACAAATTACTATACGCGGATGACATGAAGATATTCAGAATAATTGATGATGAATCGGATTGTATATCTCTACAAAATGATATCAATGCACTTAATAATTGGTGTGCAGAAAACAAATTAACCCTCAATGAAGGAAAGTGCAAAGTCATGACGTACACCAGAAGAACGAATTCAATAGATTTTTTGTATACAACCTCTAATAGGCATCTTTCCCGTGTCACCCAGTTCAAAGACCTAGGAATATTGTTCGACAGCAAACTAACATTTTCATTCCACATTGATACTATAGTATCTAAGTCAACAAAATTGCTGGGATTTCTGATGCGCAATTGCAGAGATATAAAATCGCTAGATGCTCTGAAAGCTGTTTATAATTCCCTTGTGAAGAGTAAACTCAGTTATTGTAGTTCTGTGTGGAATCCGAACCATGAGAGATTCATCGCTGCCATTGAAAGAGTACAGAAAAAATTTCTCAGTTATTGTTTTATGAGAAAACACGGAGTCTATCCCGCGAGAGGTTACAATTATGACCTCCTCCTCAATGAGTTCAAGTTTGAGTCACTTTGCAAAATTAGGAAAATTAGTGACCTCACATTCATTTATAAAATAATTCACAACCTTATTGACTCCAATACTCTATTGTCATTCATTAATTTCAATGTACCACGCTTAACGTCTAGATCTAATTTGACATTTCACTCAAATGTACCTAACTCTTTTCACCACTCTCACTCTCCCATTAACACAATGTGTAGACAAGCTAATGATTTATGTAATGTAGACATATTTTTCTTGAACATCAATCAATTTATAAGGCACTTACATGTGACTTTACCTAATTAATTAACTAACTTACCATTAGTATAAATTATGTACTTCCTGTAAATGGGTTAAACCTGCTGGATGTAAAATACATAAATAGATAAATAAATAAGTAAAAAATCGTTGCCTCCGGAACAGTTTGAGAATTTAACTTCCGATAATCCACACAAAAACGCGCCGTACCATCCTTTTTCGTAACAATGACGACAGGACTCTGATAGGCGGATTGTGAACGACGAATAACCCCAGCGGCTAGCATCTTATCAACTTCTCGTTGAATAAGTGCTTTCTTTTCATCGCTAACCTTATAAGGACAAAGCTTAAAAGGTGTCGGATCCTTCAAAACGATTTGATGCACGGCAGCCTTCGTGACAGGCTGACGTGACGCAACCTCCGCAAACTCCCTAACTAAGTCTACGAAATCTTTTTTCATTACTTCTGGTAGCTGCCCTTCTTCAATCTCAGGAAGTGGATACTCCTTTGGCGGAGAATAAATCTCCTCCGCCCAAAAGATAGTTTGTCTCGGACTTTTTCCAACGTAGATGGTATGTCTTGCAAAATCGACCATCGCATCATTTGATGCCAGCCAAGGGCAGCCAAGAAGAAGATCCTCGACAAGATTATCCACCACTTGCACTGTCACGGTATAGTCCACATCACCGATGTGTACTACCACATCTGTCTTTCCAAGACTGTATGTGTCTACCCCGAAACAAGCAAGCTGCAAAGGTGTCACTTCTTCGGAATCAACCTCCCAACTACGTGGTAACGAAGTACGTCGTAAAAGACTCAACGAACTTGCACTGTCCACGAGAGCCCTAGCACGCAATCCAAAAATCTCGACGTATTTCTCCATAACTCTGAACAATCCTATTGTTGAGAGCTGATCGCTTCCGAGTATACAGATATTCTTCGTCCAACTCAGGTGTTGCGACAATATCCAAATAATCTCCATCTTCAAAGTTGGGACCCATTTCGAATTCATTTTCTGGAATATTTGAAACCAAACTGCCTTGCAGTGTTTCATCATCCTCTTTCTTCATTAGACGTGAGCTGCGTTGCAGTGTCTCCCCGTCTTCCTGATTTAAATCCGGGCTGCCATGCAGTGTCCCGCGATTTTCCAAAACTTTTGGTTCCGAGCTGCGAAGCAGAGTCTCGGCAACCTCCGGTATATTCGAATCGTCTTTGCGATTCAATTAGTCTGCGTGATTAGAGCTGTCAAGCAGTATCTCGCCATCCGCTTCATTTCCACTGAGCAATAGTCTGAACTGATTATCAATCGATACATTCGATCCTAAGAGTGTCGGCCCTGAGCTGCTAGGCAGAGTCTCAGCAACAAACTTAGTGCTATCCTCAGGCATAACTGAATTCGAAACGTCCTCAACTTGATTACTTGACCCAATGGTCGGTATGGCAAAATCTACAGAATTTTCCACATCTGTAAACTCATCCGCATCACCCACCTGGCATGACAGACTTTTTGGTACACCCTGTACATAGCCCTGCCATCCAGTCAAATCAACAAAAGGAGAAATACTTTCCTCAACGATCGGCCCCCCTGCTAACAAATTTCTAGAATCTTGTTGCACCTCGGGTGACGGAACGCAAACATCCCTCTCGGACTTTACCGCTTGAAAACGGCAATCCCTATTCGGCGGACATCCCATTGATGAAATTTCCGGAGAAACTTTCATCCCATAATAATCGATGCTCAAATTCTGTTTTCTCACTGAAAAACACTTTTTTCGAGAAATATTTTTACGACACGCTCCGATTCGTGTAATAATTTCATGAAGCCTTTCACGTTTTTGTTTCAGCGGTATCGCAACCGCTCGAACTACCCTTTTGGCTTGGAATTTTCGATGAACGACGCTCAAGAAAGGGGTCGGTTTCTCAACAGAAACTTTGGAAGCTGGCTTTTTGTCAACTTTCAATGGGATTGGTATTTTCGCAATCCCACCAACTTTCTCTTTCAAGCTGCAAGGGCTCCTACGTTTTACATCCGGCGATGGGTGAACTTTTTTATGCCTACCACCAGTGGCAACAACAGAAACACGTTTTATGGGAATAGGGATACCACTGGAAATTTGTGGTCTCTGTTTTTGTGACAGCAACAAGTCACTCGATACCTCAAATTTTTCCTCCTTTTTCCTATTTTTAGCTTTTAACGAAGAAGTCACTTCTGGCTGTAACATATTAATGTTATTTATACAGGGAAGCGAACCCCTCATTATAAAACAAATCGGCGTCAGTGCTAATCGAAAACACCCTACTTGTGATTGCTTTCTTAGTAGCATTAACGCGGGCACCCTCATCAGTCAAACGACCGATCTCCTCATGACTTCGATTTAGTTTTTGTTCGAGTTCAGGGCCCTTGGTATACCCTTGTCCTCGTTTTTTGACTTCTTCGAAGTTTCATTCTCATTACGGGGGCGGCTATTATTAGGGCGACCGTTCGCCGGGTTTTGATTGAAACGTGCATCTTGCGATGCGGCCTGTGGCCTCGGCCCTTCGTTCTGAAAACGTTGGCTCGAATTTTGAAATTTGCGAGGGGGTGAATAATTCTCCCGCCTCCTATTTTGGGGACAATCAGACATCCAATGATCTCCTCCGCACTTAAAGCAATCAATTTTTTTCGAATTATTTCCATTATTCAAATATTTAGAATCTTTTACAAAACCTCTCTCGTTTTGTGGAACAGTGACGGTGTTTCGCCAAGGCTCTTTGTCGAAAGAAACTGCATTTTTTTTTCGATACGCGAGATGACGTTAGTTTCCCTTTCTGGACGTTCGTGTAAAATCGCTCGTCGTCCCAGTGGTTCCCTGCAATGCTGTTCACCAACAGGCTTATACGAGGCGTCGCGGCGCTCGGGCGAGTTTTCATGATTTTTTTGTTTGCTTTCGGATTTCGGTTGCGAATGCAAATTCTTTTTGTCGACAATTAGCGATTCTATTGCAACCGCTTTTTGAGTGAGGCTTTCAATAGTCTGAAAACTATGAAGTTGCAAATACACTCTAATGTTAGGACTAATTCTGTTTAAAATCAATCGAACAATCCGTTGCTCCTTCCATTCCGGGTACAGACGCTGTGCTAAGCCCTATTTCCCCAAAATGAAGGATGCGACGTCCTGTCCTTTAGGTTGGTCAGACCCAAACAATTCTGACTCTAAATTTGAAACCAAAATCTCACTGTTGAACTGTTCCTTTGAAACGATTACAGAAAAATATCCAAGTTGTTGGGCAGTTCGCATATGAAAGTGCCCACGCCGCGGCTGGACCTTTTAGCCAGTCGGACGTCATTTTTACCCAGTGAGTTGGGTGATACTCAACTAAGTATTTTTCACAATCTTCTAAAAATTTTAATGGGTCCTCGTGAGGCAACCCACTGAAGGTCGAAGGTCTGATTTTTATAATAAAATCGGAACTATCCCTAACCGATTTCTCATGAGAAGGGGTTCCCCTCCCTTTACATTCAATAGCATCCATCAATTTTAATAAAATGCTGTCTGTGCTAATTTGCTCCAGTGGAGAATTTCGAGGTGGCTCTACAACTCGAGTCTGCTCGAGATAATCCTGCCGTGCGCGACGAGAAAATTGCGGGTCGTACTCATTTTGACCATTATTTGGTAAATTTAAATTTGTTGGGCGCCAAGCAGCCATTTGTGGTCTGCTAATAGGAATATTCGCATTCTGGAATTGATTTGAGTTTTCTAATTCATGAGTTCGGGAATTCTCTCTAGAATACCTTTTAGCCTCACGCCTTGGGAGACATTTTATGAATCAGGGGGGATGTTATTTTTTTTTAATGAAATTTTGATTTCGACTTTCTACATCATTATTTAAATAACAATCCTCCCCGTTGCGCTGTAAGAGGTTTCGACTCGATTTCTGACTTTGCAAGTCCCTACCTTCGGGTGCTTCAAAGGCTCGAAACGTCAAAACGCGCTTCGTCATTAATTTCTGAGGAATTCTGTTCTCTTGGAACTTCCCAGAAGCTAACCGAACGCCCATATGGTTCGGAGCAGGGATTTCGCCCTTCCCCATATGGCTCTTGGCGATCAGATTGCGCCTCGGCCTGACTCTTAACCCTTTCGAATTCTGTATGCGGATTATTCTGGATTAACCCATTATCTCACCCCGTAGTTCTGGCCCGTCTCTCCCCTACTTCCACTTTCTCATTATTGGAATGGAAGTCGGGGAAAAACATTCCACCACCCCCAGCTCGTCTGCAAGGGCCTCAGATTCTCGCAAATTTGAATTTGGAAAATCTAAATTTTGAAAAATTTCAATGTTACCGTTAGGCACGATTTGGTGCCTCGGTGCGACTCCTGCGTCGTCACCGAC
This sequence comes from Gonioctena quinquepunctata, assembly GCA_018342105.1. Lineage (NCBI taxonomy): Eukaryota > Metazoa > Arthropoda > Insecta > Coleoptera > Chrysomelidae > Gonioctena > Gonioctena quinquepunctata. The sequence continues at coordinate 92,438 of JAFIRS010003156.1, read as the reverse complement.
CGATAACCCAGAAGGAAAAATCCCGGGGTGAAGGCCCAGAATGCCAAAATTATTCCCCATTAATTTATCAAAAGGTAATTTATGTTGTGTTTCCAGCAATTTCCCCTGTTGTCGGTCCTCCACAGTGAATCCCCGATTTACACTGTTCAAAACATCTCTGTTTCCCTGAAATTTTGTTCCCTTGAATTCATCCTGGGAGAAACGTCAACTTCCCTTGTTGACACCTGGAAACTCTCCCTTTCCACCCTTCGCGCCCTCAAGGTGTTATCCTCAACACTGAATTCGCGAGCAAGTGGCATAGTTTTCTCGGAATTCGCTAATTCCGGCAAATTTGTTGGCAAGGTACAATCGCGCGAAGCACACACGAGCTCACGCTCCTCCGGGACTAAAAAGTTCAAATTTCCAACAGGATAATTCAATTGACTTCTTGGATGCAACATTTTATTCTGTGATAATTGGCCCAAGCTAACCAATTTCACTGGTGCTCGTTCAGAAGGAAGTGAATTGAAATTTGGAGGTGTGATATCGTGTGTGTTCGTTGGGTTTTTCGTGGGACGGGTCATGAAGTGGTGGCCGTCCATGCTGATCGATTTACAAAATGGGCAAGCCTGGGAATGACTTGAAAATTCACGGTTGCTAATTTGAACAGAGGCGTAGATTTTTCGCAGCTCGACCTATCTTAGGAAATTTACATTTAACCTCTGTCCGCAGAACAAATTAGGATTTGGAGACCTACGTGCAGGAATTCTTGGGGAAAGGACACCTGGACCAAGGAACTCTCTTCCGGGAGCCGGAAACTCGGTTTGAGAATTATTTTCTCTTCTTACGAGCAACTAATGAAGCCCAAGCCTTTGTATCTACGATAGACGCTAGATTCAACAAAGACTAATTAGACCATTCTTGCGGTGTCACTTTAGATCACCTATCAAGATACGTCCGTGAGCCGCGTGCCTTATTTGTGCGTGACAGCAGTCCCAGATCTGAAAAACTTTCAGGAATACACGGATTAGTACCCTGAAAAAAAAAAATTATTGGTACACTTTGCGGAACAAACCAATCGGAGCACTTATTATCTCAGGCGACTCCCTGAAATTCTCCAAGTTTCCGGACGAAAATCGCTCCCGATGTTCCCAAATTTCACTTGAAACACTGCAGTATTCGACGACGCGACGTAGTAACTTCCTTGTAGCCCGCAAACGAACTGTTTTCCACTGCTTTCCACGGATTTCCGCTTCTTTCCCCCCAAAAGATGGATGCCACGCCCTGGAATATCCTCGTAAAAACTGTCGACGCACTAGCACTGCCAACTGCGAACTGCGAACTGAGCCTGGAAAAACCGTTAATGTCTTTAATTGGCTTTTGACTGCAAAAGGAGCGTGTTAGAAACACTCGCGATATACTCGCGATCCGCGGGTAGTTCAGCTCCTTTGCACCAATCATAAAGCGCCATTCCAACTTTTTGACCTGAAACAATACGGGGAGAGTGTCAATGCTCGCACGACTACGTGATCGCAACTAGTGTCCCGTTCAGTTCAATGCGTTTTTTATGGCAAAACCGCGATCCGCTAATTTCAATAAACTCCATCCAAACGTTTGCAATTGAACTGTGAAAACTAGTTACGATTCAAGGGACCGTCTATACAAATGTCTATAACAAAGGAAATTTCACATTCAACGTGAACTGCAAAAGTTATGATTAATTTACGAAAGAGAATGTGCAATAGATTTTCATAATCATTCTTTCTAACGAAAATATCTTGTTCTGGGGAAACTAGCCTTTTCAGAATAATGAATTCTGAGTGCAATGACCATTCCACCCGCAAATCGAGATATTTATATATCTAATTCTCTCGTAAAATTAATCTTAAATTATTCACGTATCGAAGGAATCAAGAGATGGCCCAATTAATATTCAGTTTCCAATTCATATCGGTTCACCGACCGACATGACCCAATCTGATGGCGCCATCCCAAAATCGGATTATAAAGTCGAATATTAGGATGGGTCAAGTACACGACAGGTTGATATTCCGATCTCGTCATCGACGCGCGTGTCTGTGACGGCCGGCGCCTCAAACCTGTGGGCGTCTCTTCCAAACTATAATTAGGCCCCGAATTTGATTACTAATTAACTTATATCAACTGTTGAAAATAGTCTGCAGCCTACTTCGGTAGAAAATATAAGTTTTCAAATATTCCAAATAGAGAAAGTCGCTCGCAAGTATGCCTCTGATCATAATGTGTGAATTCAGACATTCACGCATTCAAATGAAACAATAATTTGGAAGATAGGTTCTTCGAACCTTTGGCCATTCCTTCAATACGTTTTACAGTTATTTTTTCTTTGTATAGACGTTTGCGGTACACTCGTGAACAACCCAAAACAAGAATCCAAGTGCGAGTTGGAATAAAAAATTTCGTGTTCCGTAACTGAACCAAAAATTACAAGAACGAGGCGGGCAAGGGCAGTACGCGTTCTGCACCCAGTCCAACACGCCAAGTCTGAGCTTGTCAAAATAAAAGTGGGTTCCGTACCCTAGATTTCAAAATTGACCTTTTCGGTTCTCACGAATGTACCAGGGGGATCAAAAATGTGGTTACAATAAAATACTAAACTACTGTTTTACATATCGTAACCCTAGTGTTCTACTGCTTAGAAGGGTATATACCAAGAATGAGATTTTCGAAATCGGCAAAAATAGCGATTTTCGTAACAGGGATACAGTTCCCTATAGCCATCCATCAAATACCAAATTTTGAAAAACAAAATACCATTTCGGTTAACGTGTGTTCTTTGAAAAAAACAGGTTGAACTTTCTCCGTCCTTCCTTCCTTCTTGACGTCACAAAAAAGAGTCATGTGAACCTTCTCCTCATTCAAAACCAATTTTCAGATGACAAACCGATTCGCTATCAGTATTGCTCTATCATGGATCTATCCCTGCTTATTTCCAATTAGTTAAGTAATATAAATGGTAAAAAATATTTCTGTGATAGATGCCTCCATTATTTTAGATTACAGAAAAAATTGCAAAATCACACTGAACTATGTATAAAAATGAACGATTGTAAAATTAAAAGCCAACGGGTGATGAATCTATCCTTTAACTTAAATATTATGAAATTGAAGAAAAAGTACTTTTTATCGTAAATGCAGACATTGAAAGTATCATCAATAATATACAGGAAGGAGGAAAATATCAGTTGCATACCCCTACTATCGGATATTACGTAAAATGCAATTATGATGACACTCTCTCGTTGTACCGTTCGTATAGAGGGGAGAACTCTATGGAATGGTTATCAAATCAGGCTTTGGAATTAACGGAAGAAATTGAATCTACTCATAATTGTGTCTTTAATTTTAATAGGACAGTTGAACAAGATACTGCTTTCCAACGAGCAACTTACTTCCACATCTGTAAAAACCCGTTTTCTCCAGGTGGCAGAAAAGTTTGAGACCATTTTCATCTTTCTCCAACTGATAATAATAATAATAATATTAATTCTAATTATCGCGGTGCTGCTCATGAAGCATGCAATATCAATCCCTATAGTATTTCACAATTTGTCCGGATATGACAGCCATTTCATAATCGAGAAAATAGCAACCAACATCAAAGGAAAAATAGACTTATTACCAGTTACCAAAGAAAAATATATTTCGTTTACTAAACACATCGGCGGTTCAAACTTTTATTTAAGATTCATCGATTCTTTCCGTTTTCTAAATTCTTCACTAGATAAATTATCATCCTATCTATCAGAATTTCCCAACTAAGGAGCACAATTTCCAGATGTCACTGATGGAAAAATTGAATTACTAATAAAAAAGGTGTTATGCCTTATGATTATTCTGATTCTTTTGATAAATTCAATGAAACGACCCCTTTATCTATCAGAATTTCCCAACTAAGGAGCACTGCACAACGTTCCTCTATTGGACATTTTTATAATAAACTAAATAATAAACCATGTCCACGGAAACTGTATGAGAGAGCCGAAAAAGTGTGGAATGAATTCAGCTGCACAACGTTGGGCGAGTACGTGTACTGTACATGAAAACGGACATTTCACTCCTAGCCGTCGTTTTTTAACAATTCCGCAATAGTAGTCATAAAACATATGGTTTGGACCCTGCCTGGTTCTACTTGGCAATGTTTGTTGTATTGTACTTTACAAGAACACGAACTTCTTACCGATGTGGATATGCTTATGATGACTGAAAGTGGTATAAGAGGTGGTCTCACTCAAGTTTGTTCAAAAAGGAAGGCAAAATCAAATAATCGATATCTCCTAGACTTCAATCCATCCGAAACTGAGAAATATCTCAAGTATTTCGATATGAATATCAGTACGGATGGGCTATGAGTAAAGCTTTTCCTTATGGAGGTTTCGAGTGGGTTGATTCCAACATTGACGTCACCTCTATATCCGTTGACTCAGACAAATGGTATATACTTGAAGTCGATCTGCAATATCCTCAAAGTCTTCACGATCATCATAAGGATATACCTATGTGTCCTGAGCATATCAATCCCAAAACAGGGGAACCATCATCGTCCCCATCTGAACCCACTCAACTTATGCTAACCTTTTTCCGAAGCAAAAATACGTTATTCATTATATTAACCTCAAACAGGCTTTCAAAATGGAATCGTACTAACAAAAATCCACAGAGTTTTCCAATTCAATCAGTCCTCCTGGTTGAACCTTATGTAGATCTTAATACGAAATTGAGGAAAAAGCTAAAAATGATTTTGAAAAAAGAGTTTCCAATTCAATAAGACCTCTGGTTGAGATTGGATGAATCATATATCTCCAAACCTGAGCTTAAATCAGTCACCATATTCAATGAAAATTTAACAGCTGCGAATTGATTAAAACCGAAATTTATTTCAACAAACCAATATACGTAGGCTTTAGTAACCTTGATCTATCCAAAACAAAAATTTACGATTTCCATTATGATTACATGCAAAAAAGATTTGGAGAGAATTGTTCGGTATTATACACTGATACCGATTCGCTTATTTATGAGATCCAGGTTCCTGATGTATATGAAATCATTCGTGAGGATTGCCGTTACATGTTCGACACCAGCAATTATCCTGAGAAAACAATAGAACAATTTGGTCAACACAAAAGTTCTAGGGGAAATGAAGGATGAAAATAACGGCAATCTCATGACCGATTTCTTTGGGCTCAGATCGAAATTATATGCAACGAAGGTTTTCACATCCTTAGACAAAATTGAAAAACCACAACACAATTTAGAGAAGAAAGAATATGAAAAAAATTTAATTGATCAAATTTTAACAAATTTGGGAACTACAAAGAAAGCTAAGGGTGTGAAAAAGCCGTGGTAGATAATGTGATCGCCTTTGATGACTTTTGAGTCCTGCTTGGAAAATTAAACTAAAAAATATGTCCATCAACGATTGATTAGGAGTGAAAAACATCAAGTGTATTCAATGGAGCAGAAAAATATGGCTCTTAGTTCAGGGGATGTCAAGGGCATACTCATTCCAGGATCCTACGATACTCTTCCATTGGGACATTACTCCATCAGACCTGATCAAGAGTTGATTTTCGTGGAGGGTCACAAGAGTGGAGGAGTAGAATTCAGGAACACATCATATTCTCGGAACTTATTATTATGTATTTACTATTATTAGTATATTTATTATAACCTTTCTTCATATTTCAATGAATAATGTATAAAAAAAAATGTTTTATTTCTTCACCTTCTACATAGTATTGTAACTGGGTTTGCTCATATTTGATATGTATATATGTATGGTATATGGAAGTGTATGTTGGGTTGTTGGGCCGGGTTGGGCTGGATTAGACCGAGTTCGAGGGTTCAATAACAAAAGAATGCATGCACTCCTACAAATTCCCAACATTTTCCACATGCTTGAGAGAATCAAACTTTTTTTCAACAGACATTTTTTCTATGCAAGTACAGACGTTTCATCGTTTTAGACGCACGTTCCGACGTTTTATCTATGTAAGTATAGATGTTTTAACGTTATATACACGTTGAGACGTTTTCAACGTTTTAGACACACGTTCAGATGTTTTTCGATGCTTGCAGATAAACTCACCCTCTATATAATATAATATTTAATTAAATTAGCAGATTTTGGTTAGGTTGGCTTGATAAAGAATATATTTCAACACTTGCAAAATAAGTTACTATACTACTCATATTAGAAATTATCTTGTTATTATAGTTTGGTTAGGTTGGGTTAATTTGAAAAAAAAAAATTAATGTCATTTGAATGCTTGCCAGAAGAAATTAATACTTGTACTGTGCGCGGCTAAATTATGGAACAAATTCGATATTTCGCAAGCAATGTACTTTTGACAAAAATCCTGAAGAAAGTCGATATTTGTTTTAAATGCTGATTTTTAATGTATATTTTGAAGAGGTATTACTGGTTTTGAGTGGTGATGTAATCGGTAATTTTTCGAATTGAAATAGATGTCTTGTGATACTTCACCTGAAAGGTCTTTCAATACTGCATTCAATGAAAATGAATAATTTGATTTGTTTGTACAGGGTGAACAAAAATTCATATTTTATTTCAGACAGAGAATAACTATATATCCAACAAAATACAACATTTGAATGAAATATTAATTTTTGTTCACCCTGTATAAACAAATCGACATATTATTATGAAGTATAAGAGAATAACTTTATATCTAACAAAATACATTTATATGAAATATTAATTTTTGTTAACCCTGTATAAACGAACCAAATTATCTATTATCATTGAATGCAGTACTGCAAGACCTTCAGATGAATTATCACATGACATCTATTTAAATTTAGAAAATTACCGATTACGTCACCACGTCAAAACCAGTGACATAACCTCTTTAGAATATTCATTTTTATGTTGTATGGGGTCGGCTTTAGAATAGCCTCATGGTAAATCCTGCCTGTCGTAAGAGGCGACTAAAAGATAACCGTAGGTGGAAGATGGTCTCATCGCCCGGTGAAATACCACCATATCGACTTTGTGTGCTGTGAAATGGATCATTCCATGTTTCAGTGTTCGGTCGATACTTTCGGTCTCCCTCTTTCCTTTCTCCCCAATTCCTCCTTTATTTTCAGGTGCATCCTAATAGTAATAATGATGAAGTCTCCCAGAGTAAAACACCGGAAGTAAAATACCTCTCCATTTCCAAGGAGTGGTACCTGAGGGACTCAACATTGAAAATTAATTTTTGCAACATCCGCGGACTCAACAAGAACATCAATGACGTCCACCATCACCTACAGACGAAAAACCGGATATTCTGGCTCTAACAGAAACACAAGTAAACTCGTCCACCAATAAGGTCCATATGCTTTGTCCTGGTTACGAACTCCATTCCGATTCAGGTTCAAAGGTGGAGTCTGCCTTTACGCTAAGGCTAACCTTCATGCCAGCGTGAAGAGAGTTTGGAACCGAAAGATTTTTGATGTGATGTGGTTCAAGCCATCTGACACCAAACTGACTAAGTTCCTCTGCTGCCTTTACCTATCACCTAATGAACCTTCATATAACGCCCTTTCTTTGAGTTTTTATCACCAAACTGGACTACATTCGGGAGAACCATCCAACAGCTGAAACCATAATCATGGGGAGACTTTAATGTACATAACGCTGCCTGGCTCAAATTTCTAACAAAACAGATGATGCGGGTGTCGCCGAGGCCTTCGCCATCACTCAAGGTCAGAACAACTGGTCGAGCTACCAACCCGCATCCCTGATGTCAACAACCAGTCTGCCAATTCACTAGATCTTTCTCACCACCAATCCTGCCCCTTTAGAATAGAAGTTTGTCCCCCATTGGAAATCTGATACACCTCATCTCCACAACATGCTCTTCCATTTACCATCGAGCTGCACAAAAACCCCGTCCCCATGTGGCATTACAATTGGGCCGACTGGGAAGGTCTTCGTATTTTTTTCTCAGCGTTTCCATGGAAGAGAGTTTGTTTTTTCTTCAGTAGATCCAACACGATGTGCTGAGACAATTTCGAAATCATCATTTTGGGGGATGCAAACTTACATACCGAATACCGAAAGAAGAACATCATCCGATAAGACCTGGTTTAACAGAAACTGCTCAAAGCTGTGGCTTCCAAACAGGCAGCATACCATCGATGGCTAAAAATCCGGGCCCCGAGACCAGAGCAGCATATGTCGAGGCTAGAGGCATATGCAAGAACAAAGAATGCTCAAAAAGATGCCCACAATGCCAAAATAAAATCAAAACTTGCTGAATGCCTAACGGACCCCGTTCATTTTGGTCTTTCCAAAGCTGTGGGAAGAAACTTCACTTCCAGCTCATTTCCTCCCTAACCAAAGAAGATGGAACACTAGCAACGACTGCCCAGGAAAAAGCTACATCTTTGCGCACCTATTTGCGGGAAATTTCCCACTCTGGATTCATGGGGAAAAACAACCCCCGAACATTACACCTATTGCAGCACTGCCGAGATCACCTTTCGCCAACGTACTATCAGAAAGATTTTGGGGGTCTCAACACCAACAAAGCCTGTGGATCTGACGGAATCCGCCGATTGTTCTCAAGAAATGTGCCCCGAACTAACACCTGTTCTTGCAAGTTGTTCAACCACTCTTACAATTTGGGGTATTTCCCAATTGGAAAATTAAAAGAGTACAGCCAGTCCCAAAAAGGCAAAAAGGCCCTACCTAGCAATACAGACCTATCGAATTGCTATCTATTATTTCAAGGTCATGGAAAAGCCATAAACATCGAGCTCATGAAATATCTGGAAGACTCAGGAATTGTCAACGATAGGCAATATGGCTTCCGCCATCAGAGATCAACTGGTGACCTGCTCGCTTACGTTCACATATATGGACCCATCTATTGAAAAGTATGGAGAAACTTTAGCTGTGGCATTAGATATCCCAAGGCATTCGATCGATTTTGGGCACCAGGGCCCTCGCCAAGCTTCCGTCTTATGGCTTGCCCTCAGTTGTGTTCTCTGCTTGCTAGTTTTCTTCAAACAGGTCTCCATGTAGTGGTCGATGGAGTTTCATCTGACACTCTACTCATAAATGCTGGTGTTCCGCAAAGATCTATTCTCGCACCAACACTATTTCTTACTTCACATCAACGACCTGTTGAAAGAATTCATGTCCAGTACACAGCTTTTCCGATGATATACCCCCCATACCGCTTTCTCTTCCAGGGCCCCTATATCAGCCCGTGAAACCAGAAATGAACGAGGAAGAAATGTTTAATATAAATATGGACTTAGCAACAATTCTCGAATGGGGATCTAATAACTTGGTAGAATTCAATGCAAAAAAAACACAAGCATGTCTTTCCTCTAAAAAGCCGATTCCCCTGTGCCTAACATAACTTTTTTCAGAGTAACCATACCACTGAAGCATCCATATGATGCTTTATTCTATCAGCAATAACCTTTCCTGGGGAAAAACCGTGGGTCCATTCCAAAAGTGCATCCCAAAACTTGGTTTTTTTTTGTGCCAAGAGCTATTTCACCCCAGTCAGCTGCTTATTATCTATAAGGACGATCTGACCTGTCCGGGGAAAACTTTTCCCCCTATTTGGGGGTGCGGCACCTAAACATATCCTGAAACTATTTGGGTTCTGTCCAAAAGGGTTCTCTTCGGTGATGCCCCGCTCACAAACCGCTCACTTTCGGAAACCGTAGAAAAATTGGGGTTTGTCTTATTTTATAGATATTTTTATGGGGGATGCTCTTCTGAAATACAACAATCGTTCCTGTTTGGCAGTCTCTTGAGATTAACCCCAAGTTCAGTCATCACACCCCTTCGTGGTCACTTTTGGGGAAAACCCCCAGAACATCACTTTCCAAAGACTCGTTCATCCAAGAACGCGGGTTTGGGAAATCATTGCCTAGGGGGGTGTTCCCGAGGATACAACCTTCAGAAATTTGGAAGAACACCCAATCTCCTTTTTCCCCGGGGTTCCCAGATGTTCTCTGAAATTTCAGGATATCCTTTTCCCTGGGAACCAGAACATAAAAAAAAAATTATAAAAATTCATTAAAACAAAATTGACCTCTTTTTGGATTTTTTTCAAAAATACATTGCTTGTTTAATATCGAATTTGTTCCATAATTTAGGCGCCGTATAATAGCAATGTTAGAGAGTTTTGGGGTTTGGTTAATAAAAATTAAAACTCAGTCAGATCTACAATATCTATCTCATCAAAACAAACCCCTCATCAAGAATCTTCATCTAAAATTTCCATCATAGACTTCCCCCAACATCATAAAAAAAATTTTATTCCACCAAACCCCCAAATTTTAAAAATTAAAAAATTTTGGAAATTCCTGCACCTGAAAATTAAGAGATTAACCCAAAAATTTAGTAGATTGGGGGTAAATTTTTTGTACGTTTCTACGGAAAACCCAAATAAGAGAAAATCACATTTCAAATAAACCCCCAAGGTTAACCCAAAAAAACTTATGTGAAATATATAATGTGGCACGAAACGACAATTAATCTCAGCCTACGTGGAAAACCCTAGATCGGGAGGAAAATTCAATCACCCGGGAGAAATCCATGGTTAACCCTAAAATTCAGTAGTTTGGGGGCAAAATCTATTTTTAAAAACGTTCAATCTTATATGACCCCGAGAAGAACCTTTTGGATCGGGGAAAAATTCCAACCTATGTAAAATAACGAAAAAAATCATTTAAAAAGGGGGAAATCTTTTGGGGTTGACCCCAAAATACAGTAGATTGGGGAAAAAAGGGTAATAGGGGCCTTTTTTAAGGAAAAAAAGGGTTTCCCCAAAAGGATCTAATTTGGGGACCAAAATTACCACTTGGGGCCTTTTTGGACTTTTGAAAATTTTCCTAGATCTAGGAAAGAATGGGAAAAAAATCACTATATCAATCTCTTTCACACAGGTTTTGGGGTTTTTTAGCGGGTTCAGAAAAATTTTCCCCTAGTTCTGGGTTTTTTTTGGAAAAGGGGGAAAAGTCCCAAACCCCCTTTTTTTTTTCCCAAAAGTATATACGGAAAATTTTTGACGAGTTCATCAGCAGAATTCAAGTAGACCAAAAAACATCAATTATTTGAATATAAAAATTTTTAAAACCCAGAAATTTTTTTCAGTTTTGGAACCCAAGGATAAGTTCCCAAACGATCCACAATCAGTTTCTACCATCATACCATGTACAATCGCTTGCATCAAAAAATGAAGAGAGCCAAATAGGTAAAAAAAATCTGTTATAAAGAGTCAATTGTATAGAGGATTAAAGAATTGGTTAAAAATGGGCAAATTTTCGGAAGATAAAGGGGATCCTAAGTTTTCAATTATATGTATAGGGAATTTAAAAAAATAAAGTAGCAAAAATTTAATTTTTGTATCTGTTTATTTTCCTTTTTTTTTTGTCAGGATTTTTTCCCCCCTTCTATAAACTTTCCCTCTTCCTCCTTTTCCCCTTTTTTCGTGTTTCTTCCAGGTTTGCCTACTGCTCGGAAAATGTGTTTGATCTTTTCCCATTATCTTTGTAGGTGTTTTTTCGTTTTCCCCCATCAAATGTTCGAAATAGTCACTGAAATCCCTTTTTCCGATCCAACCGTTACGAAACTTTGTTTATCAAATTAAAACTTCCCCCAATGACCACTTTCCCTTTTTTATATTATGTAGCCTACCGTTATATATTCAAAATACCGTTTCCAAATTTCCGGGGAAAAATGCTATTTCCGAACCTCTGGCTTTTCCATGATGACGTCACGAAAACTTCCAAGGCCCGGTTTTTAAAAGCAGGCCCATGGGGAAAGCACTCAGATTTTTCCGTGATTTCCATAAACTTTTCCCCCCCTAAAAATTTTTATGGCCGGATCGTTTTTGGGGAAACCCTGGGGGGCTTCAGTTTTGGGGACAACCCTTTTAAATCCTGGGGGCTGCGCTGGTTTCGTAAGCCACGTCGTTGACCCTTTTTCCCAAAAAAGGTGTTATTTGGGGATCCCCTTTTTCCACCGTGGGTTGTCAGCCCCTTTTAATTAGTTTCCCCGGGCCCCTTTTTCTTATTTTGTTTGGTGATTTGGATGGGGTTTTTAGAGCGATTTTTGCACTCATATTTGCTCGTTCTAGGTGATGTTCGGATTAGATGATACTGGTTAGTCTTTTTCCTGATGGGGGATTATCAGTGATTTTTTTTCACTTGTTGACAGGATGACTCTGAGAGCTTGTTCCACTGGGGTTTGCATGTTTTCGATGTATTCAATACAGATTCCTAGCATCTGTTTTTTGATTCCGGGGCTCAATTTTTTAGTACCTTACTAAACATCTGTTAATGTTTTTTGTTGAGGGGGTTTTTTTTTTCGATACTGCTCTTTTTGCGGCCTTGAGGTGTTAAAGCTATTCCCCTTTTAAGGACGGGCTACAGCTTCACTGCTTCCTTTGAAGTTGGGGATCTTTCGGCCTTTTTTTTTCAATCCATCAAATAGCTGACCACGAATTTTCAAAATCCCCGGGGATTTTGAGTAGGCAAGCTGGAAATTCTGTAGCTGTTCAAACTCCTGCAGACTTTCACCTGTTTTTGCAAAAATTTTTTACCTGTGCCTGATAGAGCCCCCCCGATGGTGGTTCCCCCCCTCTCAATTTAAAAAAATTTAAAAATTAACGAATTTGGGGCTTTGGGAAGGTCTGAAATTGCCAAAGCGGCCTTCCCCAAGAACCATAAGTCCCCGACTTCACTTTATAGTCCCATCCTTGCCGTTGGTTAAACCCAAAACGGGACCATCCCCCCTGCTCAAAAAAATCGGTGGTTCTACGGAATTGTACGAGGGGAAACCCTGTCGCGGGACCTTTTAATATTGAAGCAATTTTCCTTTTTTCCCGTTCTTCCAAGAGCCCATTTTTTCATTTTTTTGACCCCCCTTCTTTTTTTTTTTTCCCGACGCCCTGACTTTTTTTCTCTTTCCTCGTACCGCATCAACTCCTACCTTATCCTGGATCCGCCCTCCATTTTTCTGGGAAAGTCTGATGAAAGATACTTTTGTTTTCCCTTTTTCCTTGTTCTGTTCCCCCGGGAAATTTTTCCCAACATTTTTTTTAATGTTCCCCCGGGAAATTTTCCCATAACTGTTCCCCCGGAAATTTTCCTGTAATTTTCCCCCTTGTTTTGTGCCGACGCTCCCCTTCTGAACGTTTCTTTTTTTTCCTGTTTTATATTTTTTTTTCCCCCCGGCTCCCTGCTCGGCAAACTGTTGTTAAACCCTTTCCCCCCAAGGCCTTATCTGTCGTGGGGGGGTTTTTTTTGTATTAAAATTGTTTACGAATAGTCACAAATTCCACACTTCCGAAACCAACTATTAAAAAACTCCAACTATTAAAAAAAAACCCAAGACTACTTTCGTTTATTTTATGGTTTTTTTACTGAAAAAGTCTTATGACCAAATTGACATAAATGAAAAACTAAAACATATCGCGGGCTTACCGTTATATATTAAAATTTTTTTATAACTTTAAAGGGATTTTAAAAAACAACCAAATTTTGGAGATTGACGAAAAAATAATTCCTTTTTCGATGAGGTTTCATACATGACTGGGTTGTTTTGTAAAAGTCAGCAGGATCACACGCTCAAAAGTTTTTTCCCCTTTCCCAGATAAAAAAGTTTGGGGAAATGCCGGAATGAAGACGGTGCATATTGATTTTCGAAAAAAGAAATTTTTTCATTTAAAAAACTTCCAAAATATCCTCTCAATATTGACAATATGGTAACAATCATATGACAACGGCCTACCGAAAAAAAATCGCATTTCAGTTTTTTTTTTTTTACCAAAAAATTTTTTTTTCTTATATTTTTTTAATGAAGAAATGAAACATGATTATTTACTGATATTTATCACCAATTCATGTTCAGTTTTTTTTGTAGTTTATTCGTTTGTTTTATTATATACCTAGTTTTACTGATTTGATTTTTCAACCAAATCTATAATTCGTGTTGAAGATTTTCGATCAAAAGGAAACCTCGACATTTGAGCTTGAAAAGAAAAAAAGAACGCACTTAATTTAAATTTTTCAATAAACTGAGCTTACAAACCACGACAGTTTTCCCCTAAAAAAGTTTTTAAGGGGGGAAATTTTCAACCCATCGATCACGATGTATCATGTTGAATAGTCAAGGAGGTAGTAGGGGGATACCGGGGGCCCAGTATCCCCCCTTTCCCAAAGGATTTCCCGCCCTTTCGAAAAAAAAAATAAAAATTATGATTTTTGTTTTAGGAACTTAACTGAAAAAAATTGAAAAATCATTCCTTTTGCCAAAAGGGTTTTATTTTTTTAAAAAAATTTTTGTTTTTTTTTGAATTTTTTTTTCCAATAAAAATTTTTTTTCAAGATGTATCACATTTGGGTTTTATTTGATTTGAGGAGAAAATAATTGCCCAAAAATTGAAAGAATTGCAGAGGTTTGGGTATTTTGTGAATCTTGCCGGATTTTTTTCGAAGACAATACGCTTTCTAAAAAATGACCAATTTTTTTCCCCAAATTCAAAAAAGGGGGAATACATAGCGTTTTGGATTTTTGGGTATTTTTTTGTATGAGAAAGGGGCCGACGAATTTTTTTTGCATTTTCCATAAACGATCATGCCAATTTCTCTTGATTAGGAATTTTTAAATTTTAGGTTATTCATTTTTGAATGTTTGGGTTTTTGACACGAACAACTATTGAGAATTATTAACTGTCAAAGTTATAAAAAAATGTATTAAATTTTCCCTTTTAAAAAAAGGTAATTTGAAATTTGACGTTCTCTTATCATCTCGAATGAAAATTTTATAATTTTTAATTATTGAAGTCAAAATCAAGAATACACAAAATATCAAGCCACTGAATTTTTTTAATTTGAAATTTCAATTGACTTTTCCCCATCAAATAAAGAAATAAAAAAGTGTGATACATCTTGGAAAGATAATTTGGAGAAAAAATAAAAAAATTTAAAAAAAATACAGGGCGCTATTTGAAATAAAATAGAATCATTTTGGTAAACCGGAAGTGACTTTAATTTTTTTTTTCTCAGTTGAAGGTTCCTTGAACAATTTGGGGGAAACTTGGGGAAAGGTATACTGGGACCCCGGTATATGAATCAAAAAAGAATATTAAGGATAAAGGATTATCCTTGGGGTATTTATTGAGAATGAAATAAGTAGAACGGAGTTTACCATGACCTGTTTAATCTTCAGAAAAAAAAAATTCAAAAAGGAGAATTATTTGATTGGGGTTGGCATTAAGCAAATATGAAGCTTTTAAATACAACTTTGGAAGTTTTTTTTAACCCCCTTTCTTTTGTATAATTTTGAAATCATTCCCAATGTTTTCAGTCAAGAGGTGAGTAGAAAAAAATTTAATTTTTTTTTATCGATGAAACGTTCCCCTGTTCTGATAATCGTTTTTAAATGTTCTGCCTGTTTGACATTGAAAATTTTGGGAAAAGAGCTACAGTTAATTTATATACCCAGATTTATCATTTCTATTTCATCTTTACTGTTCTTAATAAATTTACTTAAATTATTTGTATTTTATAGCGATATTGTTGTTATTTTTAGCAAAAAGGGGGGGATGGCCTAAATATGTACAACTTTGGAATTATTTTTTCTTTTGAGTGGGAAATATTTTAATAGTTTTTTATAAAGTTTTTTTTTGAAAAATTTATCCATAAGGTTTGGACTATATGCGTTTTGATAGCATTTTTTGTTCAATTATATTCAATTTTTATTGAAATTTTCTCTGGAAAGCGGAATATTAATTGATCTTTGTTTATACTGTTATATGGGCAATTTATGTTGGTATGAATGTATTGATGCACTGTGAATGTGATGTCTGTATATGGAGATTTATGGAAAATTCAAAAGTTATGTTTATTACTAATTTTTGTTATAGTAAGATCAAAAGTTTATAGAATTAGGCATTTCCATTTCCTTTGTTGATTTAATTGGAGGCTGGAATTGCTTTGGGAAAAAAGTCTAAAAATATTCCTAATTGTTTTCCCCGGTTCCCAAGAATCAAGTAAAATTTTCCCATACCTGTACCAATATAAGAAATGTTTAATTAGAGTTTATTGTAAATTTTTTCGTCCAAGTTGTCCATGAATATTCCAGCTTATACGGACTAAAAGGGATTCCCCAGTATTAGCCCTTTTTTATAGAACAATAGAAACTATTGTCAAATTGGAAATAATTTTGAGATAAACAAACTGTGAGATATATATATATATATATATATATATATATATATATATATATATATATATATAAAATATATATATATATATATATATATTTTTATATATATATATACACATTTTATATATATATATATATATTTTATTTTTTTTTGATTTCTGAAAAGGGCCTTATCCTATGTATTTTTATTCAATACGATGTGTATATTTATGTCATTTCAAGAAATTTTGAAAAATAATTAAAATTAAGTTAAAATATAATAGTTACAGATTATCAAAACAAATACGATTGAAATTCAAAGAGATGTTCAAAGCTTAGAAAATACTTTGCTTTCTTTTCATTATTGTGTTCGTTTCACGATGGAATGAAGTTGCTGAATGTCTGAGGTTGTTTGGGATCGAGTTTGTTTTATTCGTTATCGTTTTTCCCTTATTTTTAAAATACATTGGGAAAGTTTGACATATTCATTTATAGTATGTGGCATTTTGTTATAACGGAAATTTGATGAAATAATATTAATAGCCCTTATACTAAAAAATAAAAATATCAAACACTCCAATGTATTTAAAAAAGGAAAAAAAAACGATAAAAATATAAAAGCGAGATACCAGACATTCAACAAAAGTTCATTCCAATGGTGAATCGGGAAAACAAAGAAGAAAGAAAATCTTTTAATTATATTTTTGGTTTTGAACGTCTCTTCGAAATTTTAATCGTATTTTTTTCGATGTTATGTAAGTATTATGTTTTTAGCTTTATATGTTATATATTTCTTTTAAGAAATAACCTGAAGATGAATGAACGATATCGAAAGTCGTATCGAATAAATATATATATATATATATAATATATATATATATATATATATATATATATATATATAATATATAAAATGAAGGAATTTTAAAGGGCATAGCCCTCGGAGAAAAGTGCTTATAGAACGTGTTTCGGGCCCCGGCCTCATCAGTAGGTGGAGAAGTAAGGATGAACAACACTTGGTAGAAAAAAAAAATCAACGGAGTCAACAAACAGAAAAACCCGCGCTCATTTGTGATTTCGGTCACAGACCCTGAATCAGGGCAACAACAATCTCCGGAGGGAGTATAGCTACCCGGGACATCCGAGTCCAGGAATATAAATATGAAAGGAGTTTGGGGACCTTAAAAAACAAAATGGGAAGGAATTTATTGGGCATACCCTCAAAAAGGAGAACGTGTTTCGTCCCCCATACGGTGGAGAAGTGAAGGATAAAACTTTTGGGAAAAACAAAAATCAACGAGTCAAAACAAAACCAGCCGCTCATTTATTTCGGTCAGCAGACCTTTAAAATTTCGGGCAAACATACGGAGGCATTAGCTACCTGCGTGACATCCGAGTCCAGGAATATAAATAAGAAAAGAGATACGAGGGACGTTAAAAACAAAATGGTTTCTGTTTTTTGACCCGTTTATTTGTTGTTTTCTACCAAGTGTTGTTCATCCTTTCACTTCTCCACCGTACTGATGAGGCCGAGAGCCCAAACACGTGTCTAGGTTAGCACTTTTCCCGAGGGCTATGTCCATTAAATTCTTCCATTTTGTTTTTACCAGTCCCTCGATATCACTCTTTTTCATTTTATATTCCTGATTCCCGGATGTCACGCGGGCTATAGCTGCCTGTGGTGACGCTGGTTGTTGCCCGGAATTGGGCGCGGGACCGAAATCACAAATGAGCGGTTGGTTTCGTTTGTTGACCCGTGATTTGTTGTTTCTTACCAAGGTTGTTCATCCTTGCACTTCCCACCGTACTGATGGGCCGAGAGCCCGAAACACGTGTCTACGGTTACACTTTTCCCGAGGGCTATGTCCATAAATTCCTTCCTTTTTGTTTTAACAGTCCCCTCGATATTACTTCTTCATTTTATATTCCTGGACTCGGATGTCACGCAGGTAGCTATAGCTGCCTCCGTGGTGACGTTGGTTGTTGCCCTGGAATTCGGGTCTGCTGACCGAAATCACAAATGAGCGGCTGGTTTCTGTTTGTTGACCCCGTTGATTTGTTGTTTTCTACCAAGTGTTATTCATCCTTGCACTTCTCCACCGTACTGATGAGGGCCGAGAGCCCGAAACACGTGCTCCACGGTTAGCACTTTTCTCCGAGGGCTATGTCCATTAAATTCCTTCCATTTGTTTTAACAGTCCCTCGATATTACTCTCTTTCATATTTATATTCCTGGACCTCGGATGTCACGCAGGTAGCTATAGCTGCCTCCGTGGTGACGTTGGTGTTGCCCTGGAATTCAGGGTCTGCTGACCGAAATCACAAATGAGCGGCTGGTTTCTGTTTGTTGACCTGTTGATTTGTTGTTTCTACCAAGTGTTGTTCATCCTGCACTTTCCACTGTACTGGATGAGGGCCGAGAGCCCGAAACACGTGTCTACGGTTAGCACTTTTCTCCGAGGGCTATGTCCATTAAATTCTTCCATTTTGTTTTAACAGTCCCTCGATATTACTCTCTTCATATTTATATTCCTGGACTCGGATGTCACGCAGGTAGCTATAGCTGCCTCCCGTGGTGACGTTGGTTGTTGCCCTGGAATTCCGAAATCACAAATGAGCTGCTGGTTTCTGTTTGTTGACCTGTTGATTTGTTGTTTTCTACCAAGTGTTGTTCATCCTCACTTCCCACCTACTGATGAGGGCCGAGAGCCCGAAACACGTGTTTACGGTTAGCACTTTTCCGAGGGGCTATGTCCATTAAATTCCTTCCATTTTGTTTTAACAGTCCCCGATATTACTTCTTTCCCATATATAATATATATATATATATATATAATATATATATATAAAACTGATATATATGATGAGGGAATGTCCAGAATTCGTTTGTCGAACGAGGTGAAGATTTTTTATTTTGAATTTTTTTTAGAATGGAGAAGACGTTGTCTCCTCATCATATATAGGTATATATTTCTGATAAGTATAACGTTGTGACCTCCTACAACAACAGAGGGTACACCGAGGAGTGGGTCTCCGTAATAAAAAAATATTATATTACATTTCGAGCGAACTGAAGGGAGTGATAGATTACCATTCGTGGAATATTCATTCATTTATCGGAACTTCTTTTTTTCATGCAAAATACTATGAATTGATTTCAGTGTTTCTTTTACTTCCTTTTGATGAAATAATGTGGGATCATTGTTAAGTTTTATATGTAAATATATATATTTATATATATATATATATATATATATATATATATATATATATATATATATATATATATATATATATATATATAATATATAATATATTTGTTGAGGTAGTTTCGAAACAACCGAATGAATGAAGATGACAAATATGAATTGGCTGAAATGTCGTGAAATCGGACCATTTCAGGACCATGACTTATCAAGTTAATGCCTTCCCTAATCTTTCGTTAAACATCTGTTTCAGCGATGAATCTTCATTTTTTCTGAATGGCAATGTTATGTTACAAAATTGTCGCTAGTGGAGTGACAAGAACCCTCATATTTGTCGAGAAGGACATATACAACACCCACAAAAGATAATGTTTGGGCTGGTATTCCTGGAAATGCCGTTATTGGTCCTTTATTTTTCGAAGAAAACTTGACTATCGATCCTCTTATAACTCACGAGCTAGAAACTCGAACTGATGGTAATGTACTTTTGCAGGAGGATCTGTTATATTTCCAGCAGGACGGTGCACCACCTCATTATTTACTTTCCATCCGACAGTGGTTAAACGAGAGATTTCCGGATAGATGGATTGGCAGAAGGGGAGCAGTTGAATGGCCTCCGAGATCCCCGGATTTAACTCCCCTAGATTTCTTTCTTTGAAACTCAACACATCATACCTGCTAGAATTCATATATATATATATATATATATATATATATATATGTATCAATTTGAAAACTTTTCATCCTTAATATCTTCCTTCCAGTAAATAATATGGGGAATCGAAAAAACAGGTCAATTTTATTGAACTGATGGTAATGTACTTTTGCAGGAGGATCTGTTATATTTCCAGCAGGACGGTGCACCACCTCATTATTTACTTTCCATCCGACAGTGGTTAAACGAGAGATTCCCGGATAGATGGATTGGCAGAAGGGGAGCAGTTGAATGGCCTCCGAGATCCCCGGATTTAACTCCCCTAGATTTCTTTCTTTGAAACTCAACACATCATACCCGCTAGAATCTACATATATATATATATATATATATATATATATATATATATATATATATACACTGTGTCCGTAAAGTATGGAACAAATTCATTTTTAGCTAAACACGTCGATTTTTGATGTTAATTTACCGTATTTCAAAATAATAATCTTATATACAGGGTGAATTACGTTCGAGTAATGACGTCACCGTCATTTTTTTCAAATGGAACACCCCCATTTTGTCTCAATTTTTGGATTACTCTAGCTGAGCTGATTCCAAAAATGTATCACATGTTGATTCCAATTGGTACAGGGTGGACAAAAATACAATAGTTTTGTGTGTGCTCATAAAGTAACGCGTAACATTCTTTATTAGGTAAATTAACAATATTATCAAAAATACTTATTGTCTAGCGGACAGAATATTCTGGAATACATGACTTTATAAATGTTCGAACTGCAGCCCTTGCTGTATTTGACAGTAACCCAAACGGTGTACAAATTCTTGTTGAACCTTGTGTATGGTTTCTTGCGTAATATTGTTTATTTCTGTTCGAATTTTCTCTTGTACATCTGCAATATTTGCTGGTTTCGTTTCATAAATAACATTCTTCTGATGGCCCCACAGAAAATAATCCAAAGGATTTAAATCTGGTGACCTCGCTGGCCATTCAGTGGGTCCACGTCTACCAATCCACCTGTTCGGAAAAATTTCATCTAGGTACCTTCTAACATCTACAGCATAATGTGGAGGTGCACCATCCTGTTGAAACCATAAACTTTCATCAAAACCTCCAGGATTACGTCTGCTGGGAAACAAATTACGTAAAGTAGGTACGAGATACCCCCTTAAAAACTCAAGGTACGTTGCCCCGTTCAAAATACATTCGAAAAAGTAGGGTCCGATGATTCGATTTCGTACAATTCCAGCCCATACATTTACCTTTTGAGGGTATTGTGTATGATGCTCACGCATCCAGTGGGGGTTTTCTTTTGCCCAGTATCTACAATTCTGACGGTTAACCTCACCATTCAACATGAAAGTGGACTCATCAGAAAAAATAATGTTTTGTATCAAGAGAAGGTCTCGGTGACATTTATCCATCATTTCTTCGCAAAATTGGAGTCTTCTATCGGATCATCTTCGTTTAATTCTTGACAAGTTTGATTTTATAAGGATGCCATTTTTCAAGCTTCAAGTTTGTGTACCGTTGTTTTGCTAACACCGATATAGCGACTAACTTTACGAACAGAAGTGTGCGCATCTTCTTCAAAACTCAGTAAAACATCTTATGCTGTATCAGCATTTGCAGGGGGACGACCTGATTTGCGTACATTTTCAACATTACCAATTTCTCGAAATTTGGTTTCAATCTTACTGACTGTTGAACGCGTTATAGGTCTTTCTGGATATTTATCATTGAACAAATTGCACACTTCCATCTGAGTTCGCGATCTGTCTCCATACCCAATCATCATAAGTATTTCAATTCTTCGTTTTACACTTAACTCCATTTCTACTTCCAATTAAATCTAAGCAATCATTCGAATATTCACGAATACCAAAAATATTGTAGCACTAAACTGTCACTGAACATCAATAAATTACTAAACAAATAATGACATTTCCCAAAAAAGTAGACGACTATGTTTTTTATAAATAGATGAGGAATATTTTTTGTCATATTCTGTCTGCTAGACCACAAGTATCAAACATGTTTGGAAACAGCTCACTTTTATTACTCTAAACATGTGGCAAACTACGGGGTGTTACATTTAAACCAATTGCCGCTAGACAATAAGTATTTTGATAATATTGTTAATTTACCTAATGAAGAATGTTACGCGTTACTTTATGAGCACACACAAAACTATTGTATTTTTGTCCATCCTGTACCAATTGGAATCAACATGTGATACATTTTTGGAATCATCTCAGCTAGAGTAATCCGAAAATTGAGACAAAATAGGGGTGTTCCATTTAAAAAAAATAACGGTGACGTCATTACTCGAACGTAATTCACCCTGTATATTAGATTATTATTTTAAAATACGGTAAATTAACATAAAAAATCGACGTGTTTCAGGATTATTTCTTAAAATGACCTGTTTAGCTAAAAATGAATTTGTTCCATACTTTACGGACACAGTGTATATATATATATATATATATATATATATATATATATATATATATATATATTATATATATATATATATATATATATATATATATATATATATATATATATATATATATATATAAATATATACAGGGTGTCAATTTGAAAACTTTTCATCCTTAATATCTTCCTTCCAGTAAATAATATGGGGAATCGAAAAAACAGGTCAATTTTATTTTCAAATGAGACACTTTCAATGAATATTTGTAGCCCTCGTGGTTCAACTCCTTGGGAGGGTTAGATTTCACCCTGAGAAACTCAAATGGAAAAAGAGGTCAACTGGCACATTATTTTAAAGAGCGTTTAATCCTCTTTCTGACTTATTATTTTTTATGAGCAGGTTCCGAAAAAGAGCGTTCTAAACTTATAGAAGTAATTCGAACTTGCCTGCACTGAGATGCATGGTTTTCAGGTTTTTATTTTAGTAGAACTGGTTAGAAGATTAGGTGGTACCGTTCTAACCCTTTGTCAGAACCAACATTAGCCATTAGCTCCAAAAACTTTACATCAAAAAGTAATAATAGTAAAATGTAGATGGTAGGTGAGTTGCGTTTATAAATGCTGGATTTTTCAATCTCATCGCTGAAATTTCACAGATAGCCTTAGTTTTTTGCTACTTTTTCTGTTAAAATCTTCTGTTTTTAAGCAAAAAATTGTTCCGCAAATTCTAACGATTTAGTAGTATTATTTATGCAGTTTTACTTATAGGGCTGTGGTTACTTCAATAAGTGTATAAAAGTGTGAGAATGGTTTACATTCTTCAAGAAAGCATTGAAATAATTTCAATTTATGGAGAGGTTGGAAAGTGCGCAAGAAGAGCGCCATTTCTTTTTAATGAGATAAATCCAAATTGTAATGTGAGTCACCGGTATGTGCTTGATTTGGTGACGAAGTTTTACGAAACTGGTTCGGTGAAAAATAAAAAATGAAATACTCCAGAGGACTAAATAAAGAAGCTCAAATTGGACCACTAGTTCCTTTCGATTAGTAGCAGAACAGACGGGAATGCCACGCGAGAGTAAGGAAAGCCCTGAAAATGCATAAATTTTATCCACATAAAATGCAGATTCTTCAAAAGCTCCATGATTATGATAGAGGAATAGAATTTTGTGAAACCATGTCTTATCTAGTCAATGCCATCCATAATATTTTGTTAAACATCTGTTTCAGCGATAAATCTTCATTTTGTCTGAATGGCAATGTTATTATTGAATGAATGTGTTTTTTGTGGAGGAACAACGTTTTGACATGTTTTGGTAACTTCATTAGTCGAAATGAAAATATAACGGAAAATCTATACTGCACTTGTATAGATTTTCCTGATTATATTTTCATTTTCAGACTGTGGAAGGTTACCCAAAAAACATGTCAAGAAAGGCAATGTTATGTTACAAAATTGTCGCTATTAGAGTGTCGAAAACCCGCATATTTGTCGAGGACATACACAACACTCACAAAAAGGAAAATGTTTGGGCTGGTATTCTTGGAAATGCCATCATAAGTCCTTTATTTCTTGAAGAAAACTTGATTGGCAATCTGTACCTCAATGATGCTGAAGAGACTAACGATCCTCTTATAACTCCCGAGCTAGAAACTCAAATTGATGCAGATGGTAATGTACTTTTGCAGGAGGATCTGTTACATTTCCAACAGGACGGTACTCCACCTCATTATTTTCTTTCCGTCCGACAGTGGTTAAACGAGAGATTCCCGGCTAGATGGATTGGCAGAAGGGGAGCAGTTGAATGGCCTCCAAGATCACCGTATTTAACTACCTTAGATTTCTTTCTTTGGGGACATCTTAAATCCGTTGTTTATAAAACACAACCTGCTAATATTGATGAACTTGAAGATTTCCGAAATGTTAGAGAGGCGATCGAAAACAGACTTTATTACTGTTCAGAGAAAAGTGGATAACATTTTGAACAGTTCATAAGATAGGCGTAAGTAGATCCCATGTTTGAGATTTCTTTCTCGCAAATTGAAAGTTTTTTTTGTAAAAGGAAAATAACCAACAAATAAAAAATCACACGTGTCGAATAGATTTTTTCGTGTTATTCAAGGGTTGGAACGGTGCCACCTACTCTTCTAACAATTTCTTTAAAAGGAGAGTCAATACAACAATGCATTCCAGTGCAGTGAAGTTCTAATTATTTCTATAAGTTTAGAACGCTATTTTTCGGAACCTGCTCATCAAAAAATAATAAGTCGGGGTACCATTGGAAAGAGAATTGAACGCCCTTCAAAATAATGTTCCACTTGACCCCCCTTACCATTTAAGTTTCTAAGGGTAACATCTACTCCTCCTAAGGGGTTGAACCACGAGGGCTACAAATATTCATTGAAAGTGTCCCCCTTGAAAATAAAATTGACTTGTTTTTTCGATTCCTCATATGATTTACTGGAAGGAGAATACTGAGGGTGGGAAGTTTTCAAATTGACACTCTGTATATATATATATATATATATATATATATATATATATATATATATATATATGAAAGAGAGTATTAGTGAGGGGACTGTTAAAAACAAAGTAGAAAGAATTTAATGGACATAGCCCTCAGAGAGAAGTGTTAACCGTAGACACGTGTTTCGGGCTCTCGGCCCTCATCAGTACGGTGGAGAAGTGCAAAGATGAACAACACTTGGTAGAAAACGACAAATCAACGGAGTCAACAAACAGACGCCAACCGCTCATTTGTGGTTTCGGTCAGCAGTCCCTGAATTCCAGGGCAACAACCAACGTATATATTTATATATATATATATATATATATATATATATATATATATATATATATATATATATATATATATATATATATATATATATATATATATATATATATATATATAAATTATTCCTTCGTTTTCTCGGAATAGGGGGCCTTAGTCAGTCTATGTATTTGTATTCGATATGACGTTTCGACATTGTTTATGTCATCTTCAGGTAATTTCTTGAAAATAATGTGAAACATGTAAAGTTGAAAACATAATACGTTACATAACATCAAACAAATACGATTGAAATTCAAAGAGACATTCAAAACTTACAATATAATTCAAAAGTTGTTCATGTTTCACGATTGGAATGAACCTTGTTGAAAGTCTGAGGTTGCTGGTATCGAGCTTGTTTTATCTATTATAGATTTTCCCCTTTTATAAAAATACATTGGAGTGTTCGAGATATATATATATATAAATATATATATATATAAATATATATATATATATATAATATATATATATATATAAATATATATATATATATATATATATATATATATATATATATATATATATATATATATATATAAATACTAGCTGACCCGACAGACGTTGTCCTGTCCAAATTTCTATGTTCCCTAAAATGTTTGTCCCAAAAACTCTCGTCTGCTTAGCATTTCTTTTTTTCTATGTTTTTCTTTATGTTGTTCTATCTAGACTATGCTTTTGACTATTTCCGCTTCCTGTTGTCCCGTTATCCCGTTTTCCTGTTATCCCGTTTTTTTCATCCCGTTATCCCGTTATCCCCTTATCCTGTCATCCCAGTATCCCGTTTTTTGTTATCCCGTTATTCCGTTGTCCCATTTTCCAGTTATCCCGTTTTTTATTTATCCCGTTATTCCCTTATCCTGTCATCCTGTTATCCCGTTTTCCCGTTTTTTCGTTATTCCGTTATTCCCGTTATCCCGTTATCCCGTTTTCCTGTTATCCCATTTTTTCTTTATCCCGTTATCCCGTTCTCAATTTATCGTACTACAATTATTATATTCGATTGCCATCTTGCAACCCTATTGCGAATCTGTGGATAAAATAAAATAAAATAAAAATCGCGATGGAAAAATAGGGGTTGATCGTAGAAGGGTGAAAATTCGAGGTGGTATGTATTTTTGAATGCTGTATCATAAAAAAATTAAAACAACAAATGTTATCAGAAAAATTAAATAAAAAATTTAGGGGTGGACCACCCTCAACATAAAAGGGGATGAAAAATAGATGTTGTCCGATACGCAGACCTAACCGATATGCACACAGAATTTCATAAGAATCGGTCGAGCCATTTCGGAGGAGTTCAATTACAAACACCGTTTCACGAGAATTTTATATATTACATTGTCCCGAAATATCATAAAAAGGGGGAAGTATGCTGTTTTTAATAATCAACCCCTATATATGTATATATATATATATATATATTGTTTTTTTAAAATTGTTTTTTAACCGCTTTCTTAGTTGTTTGACCAACCCTCAGAAGTTAATGAAAACTTGTACGAGTTAAGATCACGGGTACCTTACTTTTCATAGTGGGATCCGAAACCACTCTTGGGACCTTGGAAAAAATTTTCACCAGCTGCGGGAATCGAACCCGCGCCAGGTGGAAACAGTTGACACAAGACCGACGCTCGTTCCACTGAGCCACAATATATACAGTATCGGAAACATTTTATCTGGGGTATAGACAGAAATCTACACTAGCAACAAGGAACGCAATTATATGATAATACCACATAAACTAGAGAGGCGCACTGCTGTGCGCCCCTCCTGTTACTTCACCCGACGCATTAACTGACCACGTTGCAATGCGACACACCGCACAGCTTGCCGAGCCGTGGTTGCGAAAACAACAGACATCTCATCATACGAATAAGTTTCACCAAGTACATAGGTCATAGGCGTCAAGAAAATCATTAATGATAACCAAAAAGGGGTGCACGAAGACCCTGAAAAACGAATAGTGCATGAGAAAATGCGAGTACCCAAACATTCCGAACACACAGATACAGAAAATATAATGAACATACCTCTAGATGCGGGTTTGCATCACCTCAACTAAAAATCTTGTAATGGATGCTTCGTTACTGATCGGCGAAATTTATGAATTTCAATCGGTTGAAGATAAATCCTTCCTAGGAAGATAGTTCCTTCTCCAAACAACAGCAAAATCGGTATTCACCAACAAGAGAACTAAATAATCAGATTCGCAGAATCATATCCCACTATTTGGCTGAAAATCATTTCAGAGAAAATCGCGTAACTGTTCAACCAACTGAAAACACAATGGCCGAAATTCAACTGCCCATCTCCAATATTCCTATCTTCGTACCACTACGAAATCCATCGATCAAAAACATATTCAGAAAAACAATATATCGATAAATATTTTGAATTCGAACGATCGATAAGTGAATGCATATGCCATCTATGGCCCACGGCCTCCAAACAGCGAATGAGTTCCCTATGATAAGAAGTAGATCACTCATAAGATGTTGACAGTTCTCAGAATATCCAGCAGGTTGTTCTCGGAACCCTTATTGTTTTGTTAAATTCATTACGAGGAAGAGGTCTGACAATACGAAACGGAGTATTATAAAATGAAAAATGAATCGATTATAATGAGTTCAGATATATTGTTGTAACGAGACATTGAACCGTTACACCGCCTATTTACACAACCGCAGAGAAAGTACAATAGATTTGGCTATTGTTTGGCCCAAAATGGTGGTTTGTTCAAACATTTAATAAAATAATTCCGTACACAAAATATTTAATTTGGTTTATCTCTTCTTGTAAATATTTTTTTTCTCTCCATTCAAGAAATAATTGTTTTTCTGTTAGAAATAAGTTTTTTGTTTTCATTGTCTTACAGAAATATCGTTTGCTTTTGTTTATGTTTGGGAATTTTCTTTTGTTTTCGCGGCCACCACGTCACCAAAGATATTTTGATCTACCTGTCGTCCGTGTTGAGATTATTGGATCTCCAGTGAGAAACAGGGAATCAAATGATACAATATATACACGCAATACTTATACTTGCAGAGAAAACTTAACTGACAAATTATATTAACATTACAGTGACAGTCAATCAACTATATACAGCATGTTCCAAATTACTTCACAAAACACCCTCTCTATTTGGGACAAGTCCTTAGCGAGATAAACATGCACGAAATTTATCGCGATTCAGGGGTTTGGTAGAGGAATCCCCTATCATCTCTTGTGTTGGTACATGATCCAACTTAATTTCTTGACGCAGAATACAATCCCGTATAAAATGATGTCACACATCGATGTGCTTAGTTCGAGCCTGATGAGCACCGTTTTGAGCCAAGTTCTGAGCGCCCTGGTTATCAACATGGAGTGAAGTTGGCTGTTTCGAAAAAGCGGAAAATAGTTCACTAGCCAGGCCTCGGAGCCAGAGTGCTTCCTGTATCGCTGCTGACATAGCCATATACTCAGCCTCAGTAGTTGACAGAGCTATGGTAGGTTGACGCTCAGTGGCCCACGAGATAGGCGAGTTATTTTTTAGGAAGATGTAGCCGGTGACACTGCGTCGCCCATCTTCCTCACTTGCCCATTCTGAGTCACTAAATCTGGTAATTTCAGTGATGTTTGTCGCCCTAGCACTGAATTCAAGTTTCCAATGAGCTGTTCCCTTAAGATAGCGCATGATACGCTTCACTGCTGTCCAATGTACCTTTCCTGTGTTTTGATTGAAGCGACTCACATAGCTGATTGCAAAGTTGACATCTGGCCGAGAAACTTGAGCGGCGAAAGGAAGACTCCCAACTGCTTCTTGATAGGGGACAGTCCTCATCTTAAATTCTTCATCTGGAGTTTTTGGAGATTCAGAAAGCTTTCCATTCGGAGAGATCGGCGTATCGACGGGATTGCAATCAAGCATATTGAACCTTTTCTACACATCTTCAATATAAACTTGTTGGTCAATCCAAATATTCTGATTGACTCGATCGCGCGTGATCCGGAATCCTGGGACAGACTTTGCCTACCCCATGTCGACCATCTTGAAACTGTTCATTAACAGTTTTTTAAGGTCATCCTTCATCGATTTATCATTGGAAAATAACAAAAGATCGTCTACATACACGGCCACTATCAATATTCTATTGTTGGAAATATGATAGTATTGCAAGAATCGAATTTGGATTGTCTGAGCTTGCAATTTTTTCAAACCACTATCAAGCTTAATATTGCAAACTCTACTTGCCTGTTTGAGGCCTTTATACTCTTTTTTAGCTTGCATACTTCATTTGAATTTTCGTAGAGTTCAGGTTGAAGCATGTAAATTTCCTCCGTGAGATCTCCCTGGAGGAAAGCTGTTACTGCATCCACCTGCTCTATTTCAAGGTTGTATTGCGCAGCTAAGACTAGAAGATATCTAATGGAACTGTATCGGATTACAGGAGAATACGTACAGCCTTTAACAACAAGTCGTGCTTTATATTGGGTTACTTTTCCAGAAGCATCCTTCTTTATTTTAAAAACTCATTTTGATTTCAAAGGTTTTTGATCTGGAGGGAGATCCACCAATTCCCATGTGCCGTTGTCGATCTGGGCTTTATATTCACGATCCATCGCCTTGAGCCAATTTTCTTTGTCTGGGCTTGCCAGCACTTCCTCAACAGAAGTTGGATTGCTGAAATTTTCAACAAAACCCGAATAACTCACAAAATCATCGTGGGTCTGTGGTGGTCTTCTAATTCAGTTTCCTCTTCGGAGATGTTGTTCGGGAAGACTTGTTGTTTGCCTTGAAAGTATAAAATCTGGAGCAGACTGATCCTCTCCGATTGGGGGTTCTTCTCTAGAACTATCGTCACTTTCTTCATAAGAAAAATCTTCTATAGGCGGTCCTGAATCTGACTCATGGTCCGGCTCGGGAAAGAAAAACATCCTACTTTCCACAGAAGATTTATTCAAAAGTGAATTTCCTTTCTCGTACTCGGAGAAAATCACATCCCTCGAGACTATGACAGTTTTGGTTTCAGGATCGTACAACCTGTACGCTTTGGAATGAAGACTGTATCCAACAAAAATACAGGGTCTCGACTTCGGATCCAGTTTTTTCCTTTTTGAATCAGGTATATATGCATATACTTTGCAACCAAAAATACGAACATGTGCTACAGTAGGCTTCAGTACGGACCAAATCTCCTCCGGAGTCTTCTCGACACATGAAGTCGGGGATCGATTGAGTAGGTAAACCGTAGTATAGGCAGCCTCAGCCCAAAAACTATTCGGAAGACTTGATTCGCTCAGGAAACATCGGGTACGTTCCATTATTGAACGATTGAGCCGCTCAGCGTTGCCAGTTTGCTCGGGTGTATAAGGCACAGTGGTCTGATGCTCAATCCCAGTGGAATCAAGATAATCATAAAATTTTTGGGAACAGTACTCTCCACCATTGTCTGTTCTCAAAATCTGAGTTTTTTGGCCGGTTTGATTTTCCACAAAATTTTTGAATTCGGCTAAACGATCAAAAACTTGATTTTTTGTTTAAAAAATTTAACGAAATGTCTTATGACTGGAATCGTCCAAGAATGTCAGCATATATTCCGAACCTGCCAGAGAACAATCAACGGGACCCATAACATCAGAATGAATTATCTGAAGCAACCTGGATGTCTTGGTAGTACTTTCACCAAAAGATAATCGATGACTCTCACTGGTAGCACAGATTTCACATACAAATCCTTCGGGAATTTTCTCATGAACTTTCATGCCATGCACTAATCCATTTTTGAGCTTATTGAAATTGGGAAAATTTACATGACCCATACGTTTGTGCCATAATAAAGCATTTCCCAGCATATCAGAACGTGTCAGCATTGCATTTTCAGAGGGCCTGTCAATTTTGAAAAGGTTATTTTGCAAAGTGGCAGTTGCAATAATGTTTCCTTGAGCATTTATGATCTGAGCTCCTTCTGATTTGAAATTGACTTTATTTCCCTTTTGAACGATCTGACTCACGAAAACAAGATTTACTTTCAAATCAGGGACATAGAACACATTTTCGACGTTCACATTAAAAGATTAATCGGAAACTCTTACAGGTAACTGGATATCACCAACACAGTTTGTTTCCATCTGCTGATCATTGGCAGTTGTGATGGTTAATTTCGACGATTTTTCCTCACTGAGCGGAACATCCGGAATCGAGAAACCAATCATTTCCAGTTGATTTGACATGAGCTGACAAAGCTGTGAACATCGTTAATTCTGATTTGTCACTCTTCTGCACGAATACCTGTTTCTTGGAACTGTTCTTATCACAATTTTTTGCGATATGTCCGGCGTACCTGTTACATTTGTGGCAACGTGGTCCTTTGCCTGTTCCTTTGGAACCATTCCTGGTATATGAAGAACTGTCAGCAATGACATATTTACGTTCACGACTTCGATTGGTGCCTGAATCTGAACTATTTTTGTTTCCGTAGCCAAACATCGCAGAACCTTTTTTGGACTTTCCAACACGGATGTCTTGCAATGATTTAGTTTTTATTGCATCAGCGGTAACTTTAATGCCTGAGCTTTCGATTCCCATTATCATGGGCTTATACTGATCTGGAAGACCGGCTAAAAGAATAGCGCCAACCCACTTGTCGGAAACTTTCATATCAATGCAATTAAGCTTGTGAGCGGTTTAAATGATCTTATCCACATATTCTTCGACACTTGGACAATCTTCGAAACGAGTACTGATTGAAGTTCGCAACAAACCTCCTTTTCTCGTGAGACCGGTGCCCTCAAATGCTTTTGCAAGGTTTTCCCAAGCTTCTTTGGCGGTTTTTGTCTTTCGAACATGAATATACAGCATAGGATCAATCAGTAAGATTATTTTAGAACGAGCTTTCGTGTCCTTTTTCTTATCATCTGACTCATCAGAAACACTTTCCCACAAATCCTGATCTTCCAGATAGGCTCTAACTCCGACCTTCCACGCGACGTAGTTTTCCCTCCCTTTCTTGATTGGAGGTGACTGATGAAACAAGTTTGATCGGGGATCGCAAGTTCACTACTCAGGGCCTCACTCCTGAGATTTTCTATATTTCAAGCACTTGAATCTGGGCCCGTAACCTGTTGAGATTATTGGATCTCCAGTGAGAAGCAGGGATTCAAGTGATACAATATATACACGCAATACTTATACTTGCAGAGAAAACTAAACTGACAAATTATATTAACATAACAGTGACAGTCAATCAATCAACTATATACAGCATGTTCCAAATTACTTCACAACAGTCCGACAGATTAAATTGAATCAATGATTCAGTTTAATTTGTTCCAATTATCTGAAGTGAAATTATCGTCAATAATTCTTCTCCATTGCACATTCTCCCGACTGCTGCTGGTATGATACTGACGTCCTGAGCTGACCGCCGAGACCGCCCTGATTCTCCTATCTCTGTGTCGTGACGTAAATATCCCTCCCTCGAGCGAGTCGAGGAGAAATTGTTATGCTCTCTCAACATGAAGCGAACTATTTTTTACGCTCTCATGAAACCACCGAAACATACTTTCCGATACTGATATATATATATATATATATATATATATATATATATATATATATATATACTAAACTTAACAATGATCCCACATCATTTTATCAACGGGAAGTAAAAGAAACACTGAAATCAATTCATAGTATTTTGGATGAAAAATGGAAATATCGAAACAATATTATGAATCCACAAGCGCCTAATTTTCATTCACTAATTAAACTCCACAAACAAAACCACCCTATCGTCCTTAGTGAAACTGTAAAGGGTCAAACTTTGGTGCCTTTCACTATTCTCGGTTTTTCCTCGGGCGCCACCTTTTGGTTTATAGTGGAAAAGGCCACTTTCGCTCCGGGCAGTCTCAGTGAATAAAAACACTCCAGGGGTCAGTATAGTCGTGACGATGTAACGGAGCCAGCAAGGCAGGCTTTAATTGTCTTTAACTGGGTTTCGAACCTGGGTGCCGACTGCGCACTAGGTGCTTCACTTCTACTCAAGATAGTATATAAAATAATACTCTAAAAACAGGATAAACAGGTATATTGAATAAAGAAATACAGGAAGGGCAGCTAAGGCGGCCTCAAGTTATCACAACAAATAAACACATGGCAAGTACTATATACAGAGAAAGCGGGGAGGGTGTTTTCAAGCAAGCGGGGTAAATTTAGCAACCAAAAAGCTCATGCGGTGGGGGGTATTGTTCGGACTCGTATGCAGAAATTACCAGCGCAGCATTGAAATGAATATGTGCCTCTTACGGCTATGGTTCGATCATGCGCACATCGCATCTGTGGTACTTACAAATATTTCCTAAAGTCTTTACCTGAACGCGTGACTGCTTCTGCTAGGCTCGGCAAGCTACTGGATCTTTGAAATAATTCGAAATGGAACTAGAGCCGGCTTCCCCTTCTCTCAACCGAATTATAGGCGCACGCCGTTTTGTGGACTCTGTCGATCGAGATCCAAATTATATCTTCCTAGTATAATTACCCAGCTTGTAAACATTCTCCTCGCTATCAATCCATGTGGTGTGACGTCAGTCGGATGACGTCAGCTCGCAGCG
This sequence comes from Gonioctena quinquepunctata, assembly GCA_018342105.1. Taxonomy (NCBI): domain Eukaryota; kingdom Metazoa; phylum Arthropoda; class Insecta; order Coleoptera; family Chrysomelidae; genus Gonioctena; species Gonioctena quinquepunctata. Next base: position 58,477 of record JAFIRS010003156.1, on the reverse strand, counting down.
TGCACTTTTGTCTCGACTGACTGCTTCTCTGGTTTCTAGCGGATGACTGAATGTGCTCGGCTCACAGAATAATTACCTAGCTCGTAAAATTCTTCGTGGGCGTTCAATTCTCATTTCAATGGTAACCTGACTCATTATTTTTTGATGTGCAGGTTTCGAATAATAGCGTTCTAAACTTACCGAAGTAATTAGAATTTTTGTATTAACTCTCCTTTCAATAGAAATGGTTAGAACAGTAGGTGGCACCGTTCCAACCGTTGAATAACAGGAATTAATCAATGCGGAAAGAAATTTTGAACATGGGATCTACTTACGCCTATCTTATAAACTGTTCAAAATGTTGTCAATTTTTCTCTTAACAATAATGAAGTTTTCAAAAGCCCCTCTAACATTTTGGGAAACTTCACTAGGAATTGACCGGCATGCTGCTGTAATTCGTCTTTTGAGTTCATCATTTTTGTGAATGTCCAACAGCAAACAACTACTTTCCCCGGTTAAAGCCACGCTGGACATTGAACTACATCTGATAGATACTCTGAAAGGACCTAACTCAAAAGAAAAAATCTGAAATTGAGAATTTTGAGAATTTATTCAGACAGTTATTTGATTTCTATTCCAGTCTTAATGAAACTCTTATATAAATGAGAAAAAATGTTTTCAAGAGATGACTTACCAGAAATCATTTGTAACACTGACGCAAAGAGGCATCGCATTCACTAGTCTTCAATACATTTTGGTCGACGAAATTATTTCCCTAGATCAGAAGACCGGAAAGTGGAAAACTCATTTCTAGAAGCAATCTCACTTGCAAGATGGAAAAAGTTAAAGAATGTTTTTCAAAAGTTGAAATTCGTGTTTTTCTGATTTTAAAACCTGTCATGGGGTATGGTCGATTGATTTGGTTGAAAATATGAACATGAATACCCCACAAGAGATTATCTTGAACGATGGAAGATAGTGACTGAAGTTTATCTTCCAGTCGCAGATGATTCCACATCTGATTTTATGAACATCCTGTTCATATTTTCAAACAAATCAAGTTAAAGTATTCTCAATATCAAGCTTCCATTGGTAATTACTCATTGTTGAATAAATTAATGAATCAATATACAGTCGTTTTGATTTGCTATGAGCGCCAACATGGAAAATTGGTAATTTTCAAGTCGAAGAAAGATAAATTCAATACGTTCATAATATTTTATTCATCACGTTTATATTTTTTATATGGTTAAACGTCGACTACATATTTGTATGACGATTATATTTGATTTATATATCAGAATACTGCTCCTATTTAATTTTCAAATTAAACTAAAACCATTTATTTTTTATAAAGGTTAATGTTTTATTCCTTTCTAGTTCTATACTTGTTACTCATCTTGGGGTCATCCGGACATCGAGTTCCATCAGTGTGATCCCAATGAAAATTTTCGAATATTAAGGCATAACTAATTCATTAATTTTTTCTACTATTCAAATATATATATAATATATATATATAATATATATATATATATATATATATATATATATATATATGTATATATATATATATATATATATATAATATATTATATAAATTATATAATTAGCGTTGATTATTCAATTAGGTTTCAATAAAGAAAAACTCTTGTTCTCTTTTCCAAGCTTTCGACAAATTTATTTTGTCTTTATCAAGGCTGAAAGATGGTATGAATTAACATGTAAAATGAGTTGAATTTACGAATATATGTATAAAGTACATCGACATAATGATTTCAAACATTTGTCACACCGATAGACATTTGTATATAAAGGACGGTGAACTGGTAGCAAGTCCACTGCATCGAGAACAATATGCATACAGGCTGCTCAAAGGAAACAAACAGCACTCCACAAACTAGTAGAGAGAGTGAAGAATACGCTGGAAAACAAATAGATATCAATAGCTGCCTTTCTAGATATCTATAGACTCAATCATCGATTCTCTTAGACGGAGAGGAATCGAGGAATCTTGCGTAGCCTGGATAGACTCAATGCATTTGTAAGATTTTTTCTATTTAGAATATAATCATATGGTAAATGATGAATCCATTCAATACATGATAGCAAATCTGAAATATCTACTACGTAGACACAGTAATACTTAACTTCCTAGTTTTATAAAAAAAAAAAAGTTTTTCATTTCATTTAGTAATTGTAAGTTTTGAATGGTTCTCATCATTATTTAGGAAAACTCTTTGGTAAATTTATGTTCAGTGTGAAAACGTTCTGTGAAATCAGAGATCAATATTTTAATTTCAAGATGTTCAGTTATGTAGGACTACTTGTGAGTTGATAAATAGTATGAATAATATTATACACTGTCCTGAATGAATATGCAAATGAAAAATAAATGTATTGGGAAATATGAAAATCTAGAATGTTGATATATATTTACTCAATTAAAATAGTGATTGATTATTCGTAATTAATGCATCGCTCGAAAGGGTTTTGAAAATTAGTTTCAATTCCCTATGAGTATTGAAGTTGTTATTATTATTACATTTTTCCATTTTTTAAAGCTTGTAAAAGTGTGAAATAGGGAAAATAAAAAAAATATATCAAAAAACACCTGAAATTAGATTTTTTTTTGTTATCAATATGACTTTTCATAAAAGTTGCTTTCAATTAGAATTTAATGGAATGAAATTTGGAGGATCTGTTCAATGCATAAAACTGCATTTTTTGACAGCTAACTCAACTCCATGGAAATTCCGGATTCACCGGAAGTGACATAAACTTCCGATTTTCAAATGGGATCCTGGTATATTTTCAGTTTTTTGTCTCTATATGACATTTAGAATACAACCATGTATCATTTGTTACTGTTTGTAACCGTTTTTTAATTTTTTTTTCGAAATAAATTTTTATTTCAGAGGACTATGGATACGCTTAAATAACTAATTTCAGTCCTAAAATGTTTGTAAAAATACAACTTTACTGTTTTCGATCAAAATGTTTCTGCTATGTGACGTTTGATTTTAAATTTTTTATCACTATTGTTTTCTGAATGGCAACATGGTGGCTCGTCGGGTTAAAAAAAAGAGCATTTTATTACGATTAATTTGATACCGCACTTTATTAGGTTGTAAAAAAAAGATACCATAACGTTGGAACTTTTCTAAAATGAAGCACCTGTTGAAAATGAAATAATTATATCGAAACTACCTATTAACATATCTTTGGGGTTCCAGATGTTCAGAGTGACCTCCATCTTGTTGCTGACAAAGGCGAACTTTTCTTATTGTTGCTCTTACAACGTTTCTCAACTGTCTTGGTGTATTTCTATGAACAGCTGCCCTTACTTTGTCCTCTAATTCATCTCGGGTGGCAGGAGGTACATCATAAACCTCGTTTTTGATAGATCCCCATGAAAATTCTAGGGCCTCAAATTATGTCCCCCAAAATCCCAACCTAACAATTGAAACTAAATCGTTCTTGGAAATTTCCTTCCTCCATCAAGTGTAAATTTGAATCGGACCAATATCGCTTATTATTTCTGTTGAAAGGTCCCAAATCAGTGAAACGGCTTTCGTCACTATACAGAATTTTATATGGAAATCCTCCAAATATTTTCCAAAGAACCAATTGCAATACTCAAATCTTCTTGCATTTTAGTTTTCGTACAGGTGCTGGTGTTGTTGATATTCAAATGAATGATATTTATGTTTCTTCAAAATGTTAGCTGCAGAAGACTTCGAAATGTCACATTCTCTTGCGATCTCCCTGAGTGACGTATTAATATTTACTTGAACATATGCCAAAATATCTATTTCTTTTTCTTCACTCACAACAAACAAATCGTTCCCATCATTATCAGGCTCATTTCGCATTTTTTTAACCAGTTTTGGAAAATAGTGCCGGGTCGGGTGACGCCGATTAGGATATCTCTGTGCGTAGAGACATGCAGCATCGGTTGAATTTGGCCTATACTCTCCAAAAACTAATAACATATCAACTTTTTCAGTTCTTATATAAATATTGTTATTTTCCATGATTTTCAAACAATGAGGTACACAAAACTACCTAACTGACTTTGTAGAAGAGATGTAAAATAATATGTCGACACGTCAATTTTTACCGCAACAATTTAATGATTTTGTTTCAGTTGTGTTGGTCACAGGCTACTCGATGATTTTAAATCTTATTTTAATCTCAATAAGATTTTTCATTAACGAAGTTCTAACGTTATATTTTCAGTTTTTTATCGAAAGTTTTCTTACAACCTAATAGAGTGCGATATCACATTATTCGTAATAAAATGCTCTTTTTTTCTAACCCGACAAGCCACCATGTTGCCATTTGAAAAAAAATAGTGATACATTTTTTCAAATCGAGCGTCACATAGCTGAAACATTTTGATCGAAAACAGTGAAGTTGTATTTTTACAAACATTTTAGGAGTGAAATTAGTTATTTGAACGTATCCATAGCCCTCTAGAATAAAAATTTATATATGGAAAATATAAAAAACGGTTACAATTAGTAACAAATGTGATAGTTGTATTCTAAATGTCATATGGAGACAAAAAAAACTGAAAATATACCAGGTGTCCCATTTAAAAATCGAAAGTTCATGTCACTTCCGGTGAATCCGGAATTTGCATGAAGTTGAGTTACTTGTAAAAATGCAGTTTCAAGCATCAAACAGATCCTCCAAATTTCATTTCATTATTCCAAACAAAAAAGTTATAGGGGCGAGCCACCTTCCGTGGCACCGGTATATCAATACAGTTCCATGTGGTGTTAAAATGAATTTAGGAACTGTTTTTGGACAAAAAAATTGTTTGAATGTAACATATATTCACATGATGACTACTATCGATTCACTTGTTTCATTGGTTTTTATGACGATGATAATAAAGTATGATAATAGAATTGAATACTCTACATGTAAATGGAACTTGAAGTTTCCAAAGTATGAAATAGGTTGATTTCTCACATATCAAAAGAACGAAGGCAGTAATCCATCATTGTAATTGAAATAAAATACCCTGAAACTAAATATTGTGTAGGGTTAATAATATAAAATTCAATCTCTAAACCTATTTTTTATGTAAATCATGTTATTAATTGCTTTTACGTATTTTAAAGATGTATATTAGTAATGTGAATTTGCATGTTATAAGAGATCATTTTCCTTTGTTTTACAATCCCAGCAAACATCACTTAAATGGCGCTGTAAAGGCGAGATGCTTACCTTCCGGCAATCAATCAATGGCCCATCTACTTCTACAAATCAATGGGCCAGCTCGCCCGCGTCCCACCGTGCACCGGCCGGCTGCCGCTCGCCAAAAGAGCCGCAAGAATAGCCAATGAATATGTTAGTGGAACACAACAGGGCCTCTGCTGGCACTTTCTGACCACTGCTGGCCCACATATGATGGGGAATGATCGGCAAGATGGTGGTCATTATATACAAAAATCGGGAAAACTTCAATGAATTTATTGTTTACCCAGGCACTTCTAGACGGTGGTGATATACTGGAACACTTCTCAACACAATACTGGCCCATTTGTAACCCATTATATAACCGGTGTTATATGCATTTATAAATACGTATATTATGGCTAGCAAAATAGTATAGGAAAAAGTTGTTCAGAATTTAACAACGAACACAAACGCGAAAATTGTGGCTTTTCCGGAAAAGTGTTATTTCCATTTTCTTTTAAATAGCCCCTAGATACAACAAAACTCCTTATGCAAATCTCTTAGATATACCCTCTAGATACAATAATTAGTCTAGGAAACTCAGTGAATAATTCTGAATCATTATTTCTGTTCCTGAAAAAGATTGTTGCAAATCAATTATAATAAAATAATTCACAATGAGTTGCTATTAAAAATTCAGATAAACATTTTTTATTCATTAAGTTGTATCAAATGATGTATTTGCAACAAGAAATATAATTTTTAATAACTCAAAAATAGTAACATGAAATGACTACTACTTACTGGTAATGCCTAGGTAAGTGAGAAGTTGAGAAGTTCTATTACATGGGGTTGTTCTAAATCAACTGTAAAATATGTTTTGTTTCAAATAGGTCACAATTTTTATTTGTGCTCATTTTTTGATTTCAACAACTATATAACAAAACATATTGCTATATTCATTCAAGATATGGGTGGTCTACTACTGATCCTAATCAAAAAAAAAATTGTATACCTCGTATAATTAGAGAGATACGGCAATACTGACCAACCATGTTTCATGACATGCACCAACTTACTACGATGGTTGCATTTCAGTGGAGTTATTAAAAAAAATCCATTTGTTAGACTTTTTGGATATATTTATATATAATGTAACGTAAATAAACTTAACTTGGTTTTAATAATTTATTTCACACTTAATCTACAACTTAATTTATATTACTACGCCACTGTATAGCTCGATCGTATGGGCTCGTTCAGACTGTCCGTGCCATCTTGAGGGTTGCCTATTTATCTCCGTTACAGAATTCCCGATCTTTCGAATTCTGGCAGTTGGCGACCGGCATGTTCCAATTGTTTCCAATATTGACCGTTGTTTTCCGCTGCAGAGCGACTGGATGGTTCTCGAATATCTCCGGGGATGATCTCATCGTTGTCGATGGCAACGCGTGAGGCGACAGGTCCGGCCTAGGTTCGTTACATTGCCCCCTTCTTAAAGACATTTCGTCCCGAAATTTCATCCTTGGAGTGTGACGATATCTGCATGACTCCCCATATCTGCACCGTGAAGTTCGATGGAAGTAACACTCCACGGTCTTCATGATCGGTCGTGGAAGAGGGTTACAGCAAACCAAAATCTTGACGCCGCTGGATCTGAATATCGCCTCCAGCATACTTCTTATGACTCTCCAGTCCAACCCATCAATACCACAGGATAATTTTGGAATTGCTAGATCCACCAGATTCTGGTCCACCATAGTGTCTCTTAGTTTGGTGAGACTCTTCCAGATATCTTCATAGGACGGTTTATCTTGGGAATGCCTCTTGGTAACTAGGTAGTAGATGTTTCTCTGGCCTTTCTTTAACTGTAGCACCCCACCAACTTCTGGATTCTGCTCCCGCAGTGTTTGGAGTTGACCAAATTTCTTGGAGAACACTACGGCGATGCCCCTGGACATTCGAAGATCTTCTGCCACACAGTGCGCTAGTGCGTAGTCAGCAGGCACCTCGAAAAGGTCTCGTGACTCCTCTCTAGTAACCCCATGTAGAACTCTCTGCCCGTTTGAATACAAGGACATAAACTTCTCGAACGTCATATCATCCTCCGGTGGCTTGAGGGTGCGAACTTGGTCATGGTTTCCAGCGTAAGGGGCCAACCTGTTGAAATGGACGACCCTTGGTTTCCCTCGGGGTGGCTTATGGATTCGGTACACAAGGTCGTTTATCCTTTTCACGATTTTATACGGGCCTTCCCACGAGTTCCGCAACTTTGGTGATAGTACACGACGACGTTTGGGGTTGTACAGCCAAACCAGGTCATCAACCTTAAATCCTCCAGCGTCGGCCTTGATGTCATAGGTCTTCTTCATTTTATTGCTGGCACTCTAGATGTTCAACCGGACTCGTTCGTGGATGTCGTCCATTCTCTGCCGAAGTTTGCTGACGTAGTCCTCTCCCGCAGTGTCTTGTCCTGGCGGTATCCCAAACTTCAGGTCACAAAGCAGTCGCAGTTCTCGGCCCATTATAATACTAGCAGGAGTTTGACCGGTTGACTCGTGTACTGCGGATCGATAGGCCATCAGGAACAAATGAAGATACTGCTCCCAGTCTCTTTGATGGTCAGAGACAACCTTGGACAAGTGGCGGTTGATCGTCCTGTTCATCCGTTCCACCATTCCATCGGACTGCGGATGTAGGGCCGTGGTTCTTGTCTTGCGGATGTTCAGCAGTAGACATATTTCTTGGAAAAGGTTGGATTCGAAATTTCTGCCTTGATCCGAGTGCAGCTCCATTGGAATACCGAATCGACATATCCATTCTTTCACCAAGACGTCGGCGACGGTGATGGCTTCCTGGTTGGGCAGGGCATAGGCTTCATCCCACTTCTGACACCAATTGTAACGTAAATAAACTTAACTTGGTTTTAATAATTTATTTCACACTTAATCTACAACTTAATTTATATTACTACGCCACTGTATAGCTCGATCGTATGGGCTCGTTCAGACTGTCCGTGCCATCTTGAGGGTTGCCTATTTATCTCCGTTACAGAATTCCCGATCTTTCGAATTCTGGCAGTTGGCGACCGGCATGTTCCAATTGTTTCCAATATTGACCGTTGTTTTCCGCGGCAGAGCGACTGGATGGTTCTCGAATATCTCCGGGGATGATCTCATCGTTGTCGATGGCAACGCGTGAGGCGACAGGTCCGGCCTAGGTTCGTTACAATAAAATATATAGATGAATAGGTAACGAACATTAAAATAACATATACAATGAAATAAACAAAAATTAAATATTCTTCTATAAATAAACAAACATAAAACAAATATTCCAATTTCATTAAAAAATTCCTAATCTTGAGACTCCTTAGGATTTTCTTTATTGGCCCTCTTGGCCATCCCTCCTTCCCTGTCAGGTGCATTTCGTAGCCAAACCTTTATGGTGTTCTCAACTTCACTAAATGTCGCATTCTGGGCCATTGGATTTTTTCTTACACATACTGAAATCAAACGAATTCTACTGTTAATGAAATATTATACATATTATATAACAAAGAAAAAATCATATTTTTGTCAGACACTGCCCTCTGGTATAAGAGGAACCGTAGAACAGACATGTGTATCGGGCCCGTTGGCCTTCATCATTACGGCGTAGCAACACTTGGTTCCAAGCAAAACAACAAACAAGCCCAGTCAGCAACAGAACCGTGACCACAAGACAAGAATCAACATCATTCACGGAGGCTACTTGCGTTTCAACCATCCCTTGCAACAAAGTGTACACATTTTGCTACACTTTTACTGGCGAGGGCCAACGAGCCAAAGAGAAGTGTTCGACAAAAATGTACTTTATTCTTATAACAGGGGTGCCTTCGACAATTCCTTTTTTAATAATAGAATTGATTGGGGATGCAGTCAATTGGAGTAGGGTGGCCACAATTCAAAGAGTTCTCTTTTGTATATCTTTGCTTTCAGAAATTCTTTAATCCATTTTCAAAGACATCTAAAAAATTGTAATAGTAAAATATAAAAAATACTTAGTCAAAACATTTCTCATCTCCTATTTACATCGTGAGTTTGAAAATGGAATAAAGAATTCCGAAAGCTAAGATATACCCAACTGATGGCATTCCCAATGAATTCTATTATTATCAACAAGTCCAGTCAAAATGCACACGCTTATATATATATATATATATATATATATATATATATATATATATATATATATATATATATATATATATATATATATATATATATATATATATGTTGAAATGGTTTCTCGGGACTCTCTCCGCATTCTGTGATTTTGGTCCTCAAAAGGTCCGATTTCTCGACGTTTCGGCAAATTCACATTTGCCATCTTCAGGTGATGCCTATATATATGTATATTCACTCAAGATGATTGGGTGATTTATGATTTGTAGATTGTTTGAAATGAAGAAGTATAAGCAAATAGTGGAAGATGGAGGATTTTGACTTACCATGAATGAGTGTATGTAATTTCTTCATAACACAGAATCCCACTTTGTTATTCCTTCCAGTCCAGTTCATAGTTAGAGATAATTGGTGTGTAATGAGATTTGTCAAGATCTTTCTTGTGCCTTCAGCAGCATCTTTTCCACCAAATAATTGAAACTGGGAACACTGAAAATAGATAATAATAGAAAATAGGTAAGGTTAAGTCAACAAGATTCCGAAGAGATAATTGGTGTGTAATGAGATTTGTCAAGATCTTTCTTGTGCCTTCAGCAGCATCTTTTCCACCAAATAATTGAAACTGAGAACACTGAAAATAGATAATAATAGAAAATAGGTAAGGTTAAGTCAACAAGATTCCGATGAAACCATCTCATAAAATTATTTTCATCAATCTAGGGTGTTTAAATGGAATGTGACGAATCGAAGTTGTTCTTTTTAGGTGGAACACCCAGTATATCATTCCACAATCAATATGAGATTATCATCAATCTGACAAAACATCATTTAATTGGTTATTAAATGGAAATGATATAACCAAAAAACTTTAACATATAAGTAATGAGTATAACGAAGACTGAACAGTGATATCGAAAAAAATATTCTCCTAGATACTAATTACTTATTTGGGAAAATTGTTTGGCCAAATCATTGCTATTTTTCAGCATAATCTCTAATCAATTATACGAATAAAAATGATTTATGTTGGAGAAAGAATATTATATAGAATTCCAAATACTTACAGCTTTTGCAAAAAATTCCTCATTTTCTAGACGAATATTGAATTCTAGCAGTTCATCAGTAGCATCAATTGGTTGAAATGGTTCGTACACTTGTGGTAAATAATCTTTTTTTTGCATTCAGCTTTATCAAATGTTTGAGGTCTATTTTGTATTTTCCAGCTGCCTTAGTACTTCAACAAGTAAACCTACAAACGCATTCATTGTGAAACAGGAACCAACAACTAGATAATCTAACGGTCAATACATTTCTGAGCAATTTTAAAAATAACAGCTAAAAACACCAGAAAAATGTATTAGTGAATATTCACCTTTATTTTCTTGGCACCCCTTACAGCTTATCATGCTCTTTGAATGACTCTGGTTATGGCTACTGCTTTGGCTATTGTTTTGGCTATTGTTTTGGCTATTGTTTTGACTATGGCTTTGGTTGGTACTCTGGTAATTGGTGAAGCTGCGGTTTTGAATACTTATAACTGGTGTTAGAGTAGTAAATTTTTTCTTCGGTTGAGGAACCTTGGGTATTTCGATTTCTGTGTCGCTAAAGTCGGGTTCGAAATCAGAAAAATATTTTTTCTTTGATACCCTTTTGCAGGGTTGGAGTTCAGGCTCAGACTCTGTTTGATCTTGCTAACTTAGCAGCTGCTCTTTCATAGTTAACTGAGAAAGAAAACTGGTAATAGTCACGAACGAAAATTGCCGAAACACATTCTGAAGTATGGTTGAAAATACCTGTTGAGAATTTTATGATAATTGCACACTCTGTGCACTTATTCTCCTTCAGCTATTCGTGATTCTTAATTAGTATTTCTTTTTCTTCATCTGGTTCGAGATAAGATGGCCAGTGGCAATATAAACACCCATCTCTCTCATAGACCCATGAACTAGATAGGATAGCCATTGGTATTGTCCCATTACCATTTTTCTCTTCAGAAAATTCCACAACAAGAAATACATATCTATAAAAGAAAATTCAGAGCACTTAAATGTATAAAAAACAACGGAACTTTCATTTTCTGAACAAACAATGTAGGTGGTAGGTGGTCTTGGAAATAAAAAAAAACTAATTTTACTGGCACAGTTTTTCATTTTGAATACCCATTATTTGCTGATTGTTTTTTGAGTTTGTCTTTCTGATAAAGTCAGAAAGTTAAAGTTTGTACAAAAACAGCTATTATTTTTAACAAATACAATAAATACATGGAATGTAGTATCGCCTTAGTTCCCTCTCTTTATAGTCCTTTGGCTCTCACGATGTTCTTTGAACATCACAGGATTTTCCTTTTCATGAGAGCCTGAGGATAAAATTCAAATAATAAACATTCCTGCATAGACATTGAAAGTGCAAAGGTTGTGTATGTTGACATGCTTTCCCGAGGAACCAAAAAACTATTTTGTTCTTCATAAATTGATTATATCAATGGAATAAGGATCTTAAAGTATTGATGAAGGACTTATTTGTAATTTGACATAAAAACGCATCATTTTGACATAATTTCTTCATTTTCAGTGACGATATGTACAGTAATAAAAAATAAAAAAAAAGTATAAGAAAAATTCTCAGTAGTTAAAGACAATGAATCAGAGGAATAGAAACATACGCACTGTGAGTTTTCAAAAGAACACCTTTGTGCAGTTTATCGTTCACTGAATAAGTTAATTTTTCACTTGTTTCGGTGTTATCGAGCGATAATTCAAACAGAGATATAAGACTACTGCTTGTGGGATAATCTAAGAAAGGTTTAACAATTCGTAAGTGTCTTCCCTGTATATAAATTTCATCAGCCAGAATAAAAATAGATTTGATTAAAAATATGTTTTCGTTATTCAAATAAACACAATTATTTCCCATTTCATCAGTCAGTGTGTAATTCTTGAATGATATTTTTTTATAAAACATTCCATTTTCACCAACTTCTCTATAACCTGTTCCTTTGATGTATATGTTATCAGACGTAGACTGAACTTTCATTTCTCTGCCTTCGGAAATTCTGTTGACGACTTGCTGTAAAGAATGATTCGATTTACGAAGCATTCGTTTCAGAAATGACAAGTAATTTTCAAAGTAAAAACAGTTGATTTCATTAAGAGATGAAATATTGTCAACTTCTTCTGCAAGATGAATAACAGAATGGACATTATAGATACAAAAATCCTTGCTATATATTTGTATTGAATTGCTCACAAACAATTTCAACAACATGTCTGCATATTTATTATATTCGGAGTTTAGTGATGCAGTTAATAAAATTGTCATACCGAATTTCAGCAACATGAAATTGGAAAAAAATTGTTTTGGTAAAATATCAATAAGGAGTGGTGAAATATATGAGAGGAATTGTCTATATTCAGTTACTTTCCAATGTTCCAAATCTTTTAAGGGTCTTGGTTTTCTATTGAATTCAATAGGCCATAAGTTCTTAAGTTCAATAATTCTTTTTTCCAATAAATTATATTTCTTAATTTTGAAACGATAAAGACGACTACCATCCCTCTACAAATGTAACTACCCCAAGACAAATACTATGCATATAATCAATTAGAATTTTGACACCATCCCAATATTCAGCTCACTCAATGGACTGGGACCTTTTTGATAGTCACCATAATCACCAGAAGCAAATAAATCATCTGTTCTTAAAGCAGCTTTTAAATCTGTAAATGTCATTTTATGATTAATGTATATCCCTTTCACCAAACACTTATCACAACCAACATAAGCATTATGACTTTTTGTATTCTTAATATATGCTCTGGCTGGAGTATCACAACAAAATGATCGACAAGCGATGCTAGTAACACTATTCTGAAACACAATTCCATCATCTGAGTAACTTTTTAATTCCAACATAAATTCATTAAAATAGAGGTTCAAAGGGGGTTTGCATGGCCCAGAGAATATTGCCACAGGGAATGGAGATTCATTTGGATATTCAGCTATTTCACATAGAATAGGCCAGAATGATTCTTTGGTGCTTTTATGGATAGGCAAACCATCTACATTGAAGTCAAGGGTACACTGCTTTCTGTCATCTTTGTACTTCTCCAAAATTTTGTAAATTCCACTCATCAGTCCAAATTAATAAAAAGTTTTCCTCCCCCATTACTGTCAAACAACCTTTCAATGGTGTACTGAGTAATGTCCGAGCATCGATAGGTTTAGTTTTGAACCATTTTAATAACTGAGTAAGGGCTGTATGGGTAACATTATTTTGCAAAGCCCATCCGCTCAAGAACTCTCTAGAGCCAACAGTCTGTCCTGGAAGAGGCTCCACAATTTGAATCTCATTCGCCGGTATGCTATATCCTTGAAAACCACTAACATATCGTAATTAATATCAGAATCAGAACTATAATTAGACGACATTGAATCATCATGTTGTGAATCTGAAGCATCCTGTGAATCAAAACACACTAGAAGCTCCTGTTCGTGTGAACATGAAGCTTCAATGTAATCCTCAAATTGAGTCCCAGTATCAAAGGATGATTTGATGAGTCGAGATGCATTATGAACTTCTAATTGATGGGCTGGTGATACAATATTTTCCCTAGCTATTGATTCAGCATTAATCGTGTTTATAGTAATCTGGGTACTCTTTTTAACCAACCTATTCAAATGACGCTTGCTTTTTCGTTTCAGTGGAGTAGAAATTACGAATGTGAACACATTTCAAAGCACGAAATACCGTAACGTAATTGCCTTTTATTTTCGTGCTCTGGCCCGCCGTTTTTCTACCGGTGTCATCACAGTTCCAGCCGAGGCCCACCAGTTTACCGAACATTCATGTTTGCTGGGATACCAGTAATTTTCATACCATATATCAATACAGTTCCATCTGGTACCAAAAATTAATTCAAGGAAATGTTATTTGCACTCAAAAAAACTGTTTCGAATCTGACATAGATTTACAAGTTGACTACTATCGTTTTATTGAGTTTTGTGACGAAGATGATGATAATATTTCACGTAAACGTCATAATCATGGTATTGAATACCCTACATATATATAAATTTGCATGTGGATGTATACATGTTAAATGGAACTTGAAGTTTCAAAAGTATGAAATAGGTTGATTTTGATGACTAGAATCCTAAAAATTCCTTCCTACCAAACTCTGATTTATTAGTAATCTCAACAAAGTTAATGATCATTGATTATTTTATCATAATCAGTGATTTTCAGCATCAGTATTTAATTGTCGTATGTTTTATATTGTATAAATATCAGCTTTGATTTTTGGTCAGTGCATTGGAATGGCTGTAGAGGTCTTGAATTATTGCTAACGTTTGAATGATATGAAACAAGTCGTTATACACAGTAAATACATGAATGCATGAATGAGGTGGGGTATTCTGACGAGTTTTAACATTTAGATCACCGATGGGTCCATCATAACTTTCCACATCCTCTCTTGGACTGTCTCAAAACAGCACCCTAGATAATTAGTATTTGAGATCTCTTATATGAAATAGGCTATCATGTCAAGCTCCTCAACAGCAGTCCTACCCCATTCTCCAGATCCACATGGGTGATCAGAGCACAGTGTTCAGTCACGATACCCCTAATATGTGCAGTATAATGCATGATACTAGATTGATTCTAGAATGAATTTTTTCACGACTATGTAAAAAGAACCAAGAAATATAATTGTGTGAAAAATCAATGAATACTCAGTGATGATTTCTTTGAAAAGTACTGATTTTTTAAATTTAAATTTTATCGGATATATAGAAAAAAATTCAGGAAATAAATATCATTTTAGACCTTATCTAATCAACAGATCAATCCATATTGAATAAAACTGAAGGTAGCACCCTAATGTGTTAAAACATGAGGAATTCATCAAACTAAAAATTCATAAGCGATGAAATCATAATAGAACAATTCAAAAACTCGCAGGTAATTTGTTATAAATCTTCTAAGGAACCCACTTATTTTTTTTCAAAGCATCTATTTATAAAATTTTTGGTAGTTTCACAGAAGAAAACATTCGACACTGATCCATAGACACGGAAAATATAGTAAAATAACTATCATTGTGACTAATAAAACTATTGGACACGTTTCAGAGAAAAAAAGATGTTAATATATTAAGATAAAAACTAAAAATGAAGTTAATTAACGTAATAACTGTAGGATAATAATTTCATTATAAATATTGGTTTTTTCAACTACCTTCACTTTACAATTTGTAATACGCATTCCGTGAATTATTTGTTTTTCTCCAAAATCAATCTTCTTCTCCTTCCACTCGAACTTTCACCTGAAAAGAGTTTTTTTTCATAAGTAAGAGCATTTTGAGACTCATTTCTTTCATGTAAATAATAATTGTGTTTTTTCTAAAGCAGAACTCAGTTTTGGGATAGATTAGTGTATTGAACTAAAATTACAATTTAATATAAACCAACATTTTGTAAAAAAAAAAAGTTGAAAATTTGTATGTTGTTACTTTATATTCATGGAAGTTTGTACTGTAGAATTGTAAACAACTGTTGCAGTTCAATAAATGTTGTAGATGAATTTTGAGTAAAAATCAAAACATGTGTGCTAAACGAGATCGTTTGTGTTTTGCTATTGAATTTTTTTTTTTAGAACTATAATCTTCTGATATTTCATTATGCAGGAGACTATTCTCGGTGAAACATTTATTTAAATTATTCAAACTAAAATTGATTGAATTTACCACACATCATAATTGAAAGTAAACGCGAACATATCTTAACCTGGATCTGATATTGTTATACAATTCACAATGAAAGGAATAAAAATGTTAATTAAGTAGAAAACATTTATATTGTCATTTCGATGATTCAGCACTTAATAGAAAAGGAAATAACTTGATGTGTTGGGAATTGGGATTATTTCATTCAATTAGTCAGTGAAGTAAAAAAACAAATGATATGCAAACCGAAACATTTTTTTTGAAAGAATCTGTAAAGTTTGAGTTAGAGTTTACTCAAACAACCTGATCAACTATTCTAGGATTCGTGTTACACCAAAATTTGATCAACATTGATATGAGATTATTCGAAAAGATCATCTGGACGATTGATGGGAATTATGGTTGAAATATATTTGTTAATAATTATTGATCGAAATCAAGTTTTCTCCATTTCCCAGAATACCTGTATGATGCTTCTTCGAAATTTAAAGAAAAAATATGTATTTTCATACGGCATAAAACTCAAATAACAACAGAACCAAAAGAAATACCTTGGATTTTATTTTTTTCAATATAAATTCAAAACAGATAAGAAATCATATCAAATTATTGATAATTTTCCACAAATAGAGACCTTAAAACGAAAAGGGGTTACAGAAACCGCCTGGAACATGGAACAGAACGAATTAAAAGTCAGAATATAGAATAATGTAATTTTATATATTAAAGTGTAACCATAATACTGTTAACTACATGAATAAACATTATTATTATTAATAATTGATATTTTGTATTATTTACTGGTATAAACTATTAATTCTTTTAATGTGGTTTGAGAGTCTCATTATTATTATTTATGGGAGTATGATAATAAGGTACCGAATGATTTATTTATCCATATAGAAAGAGACTTCCAATTGTTTCTTGCAACTGAAAGGAGGTGAAAAATCAAACCTTCAAAGAATTTTTATTTAAGCAGTATTTTCCACTCGCATATCAATTCCACACGAAAAAGAATTATTAAGTAATTTCCATGGTGTGGTTTGACAATCTCATTATTATTTGCTGGAGTATGATAATTATGTACCTCATGATTCAAATTAATCCATTTGGAAAGAGACTCCTAAATTTTTGTCTTTCATGTTGAAAATGACCTTTTATCAAAATCAGAAAAGCAACTGAAATGATGAAAAAATCAAACCTTCAAATGAAAATACTAAATTCAATATAATGAAAATTGAACTATTTGATCAAAAATACATTGTCACTGATATATAATATACATTATGATAACAGCCACTTTGGAGATATCTTATTCTGAAAATTATATGTAGTTTTTGACCTGGGTATCAAAGAATGATTTCATAATATCTTCAGCACTCTTTTGTCAAACATTTTATTTCAATTTTTCCCGCTTTCATTTTGCGTGAGTGTCTTAGGTAGGTCCTCTGATGAGTTAAGTCACTATACTAACCCAAGGCCATAGGTCTTATATGTCCCAGTTACTAACCTAACCCACTATAACTTATAGTGGGTTAAGTTAGGTTGAAGCTGAAGCTTTCGGGATTAAAACCAAGATATTGTGCATGACTTTTTCATATGATATCAATATATGGATCAATATCGGTATATCAATAACCAGAAGGATGGCTTTTCAATATCTGTTCGTATAAACCAGGAGTTCCTTTATATGTAAATGTATCATTGATTACAATATCCGTACCATCGAAGCCCACAGATGCATTACCAATAGCAAAGTTCATCGTCTCTGGATTGAAATGAACTCAAAAAGTATCATCGAATTTGTTTTCGGTATCCGAAATTTTGTCATCTCGAGGTAAGGGAATTGCAAATTGTCGTGAGTATTGTTCTTTTGGATCCATCAGAGGTAGCATACTTTCATCGAAAAAGCTTACCCAAATCTTGTGGTGTGCTTGTATCATATTGGAATGTTTCTCCTCCTTCAGATAAATCTTGAGGAGTTGTATGATAAAGTTCCTCGGATGTTGGCTGATAACTGTGACGAGGAGTTGGTATCTCCTGTTTAAATTCTAGTTTTACTTGGGTTGCTTGTCCAAGCGAAGACAAAAATGCTTTCAGAGGTTGTGTAATTGGTTCATATGTTTTTTCCAATTTTGATTGAGATGTTGCTATATCTGATTTCGAACTTTCATATTTTCGTTTTAAGGGTCTCGTGGCTTGCAACAACTGATGTTGTAATCGAGTATTCATATCGAATGAACATCAGAAAACAACTCCTCTACTTATATAGAATTGAATATATCAAATCCCTTCCTATAACGTCTATCAGTAGTGGAACAATCTCTATCGATAACGAGAAACACAAAATTTTCCTTCCAACAATAAGCACAAATATCTTTGAATTTGTCCATAGACATATCCACACTAACATGATCATCATATATATGCTTCAAATTCGTTAGATCATGTTGAAGAATAATGGGTGAATTAGCATTATCTCTTATGAGTTGTTTGAGAATGGCGGTATAAGTTTGGCAGAGTTAGAAACAATCGGTGTGTTTATGGCGGCCAAAACAGAAATATTTCTTTATGATATTTTGATCACATGTAGCAACGTCATCGAAACTTATGACTACATAGTTGTCGATATCAGAAGGATGAAGCAATGCTTCGGATTCATTATATTCATAATAACCTATTTTGGGTAGTGGTTCCGGTAATAACTTCAAATAATTATAGTTTGGTTGAAACACTGACTTGGAATATAAATACACGTTTGTGAATCGTAGACCATGAGTAGTAGAACTAACATTACATCTGTCTTCCCAGACCCACAAGCACCGATGAGTAATCTTCTCTTGGAATCTCCTCCAAAGAGGGTACCGTGTTTCCTAAACTTGTTTTCAAAGTGAGTTTCATCATGATTTAAAATTGGTAGTGAAACATTTTGCTTCTCAATTTTCATATATATATATATATATATATATATATATATATATATATATATATATATATATATATATATATATATATATATATATATTTCTTATATTTTATATTTATATATATATATATATATATATATATATATATATATATATATATATATTTATATATATTTATGTATATATATATATATATATATATATATAAATATATATATATTTATATATATATTGGTATTGTAGTCTAGTATAAATCTAGTGTATGAAAGAAGGGAGTCGATGGTCAGAAGTCGACGGTCCAAGTTCAAACTCGCAAAAATTACAGGGGAGATAAAAATGAAGTTGAATTTAAAACCGTTCGGTACAATCAATTGATATTAATACTAATAATAGTTCAACAGTACATGATATATTTAAGACAAGATTGGGGCTTGATCGATCCATCATAGGCTGAATTTTCGCCTTCAAACGATCATGGCAAAATGTGGCACTCAGACCCTTTTGCATATGGCACGTTTCAGTTCAGGGCGAAACACTTCAAAGAAAGACTACTTAATACTCTAATATAAACTTCCTGTAGGAATACGCGTTCCGGGATATAATTATTGTGGACCCAGAACAAAGTTAGGGAAACGGTTATTGAGAGGTGATGTAGGTGTTAATCCACTGGACGAACCGTGTAAAGAACATAATAATATATAAAAGCTAGAAATATCGCTGATCAACAACTAGCATCAGTTGCTTCTGAACGTTTGAAAGCGCCAGACGAAAAATTGGGCGAAAAGATTACAGCATTTGGAATATCCAATATAATGAATATGAGAGGTGAATTGGGTATGGGATTGAATAAAAAAAAACGTTTGTTGAAAAAACAAAGGTGGTGAATTGAAAAGGAACCAAAAATCAAACGGAGAAAGAGAGTGATAAAAACCCCAAAAAGGTGATTTCCTTCCATTCTAGGAGTCTTGGAGCAGTAGAAGGTGGTGCAGCTTCCATTACTTCTGCATTCAATAAAGCGAAGGCTGAAAGGGAACAACTTGCTGAACAAAAGAGACATAATATTGCACTAGAACATAAGGGCACGGAATGTACGCCCAGCCCTATCAGAAAAACTGTTGCAACTTCTTCCGCACAGAGCATTAACCAATATCGATATTATATGGAATGCTACTCGTTTGAAAATTCCATACTTTCGAGGTGTTTTTATGATAGACAAACTTTCACGAAAAATTGAAAAGAAAGGATGTGGAATAGTTGATCTTGATTCTGATACGGGAGAAGGAACCCACTGGACTGCATATGTGAGGAAGAATGGACATGTTACATATTTTGATAGTTATGGAGATCTTCGACCACCAACAGAAGTGATGAGATACTTTTTCAGTAATAATGACGTGAAAACAATTAAATATAATTAGGATACTGTGCAAAAATTCAACTCCGATTTAGACATTACTGTCTTTTGTTTTTATATAATCAATTCCAATGATGTATTTCAGTCATTCATCAATAAAAAACCATTGGAAAAATATGTCTTATACTTTCACTTTGAGTAATCCATCCTCCATATCGAGTTATGATTTCAACCCACCAATATATTTGGATGAGAATTTCGAATATGAGATAGGTTCAGCTAATTTTGATTCCTTTAATGTAATCCCAAATATTACAAAATCTAACAATGTCTTTGTATGACGTGACCACGACCAATTCCAATATATCATTCCAGAAGGTTTTTATGATATCACCGATATTATTAACCTACCAACTGAAAACATGAACAACAGTGATGAAGAAAATGTTGTGAAAGTAACACCAAATTGGTTCACTTCCAAAGTAACCATTAGAACGAATACAAAAATACATCTTCTATAGGACAAGTATTGGGATTTGATATAAGAGAATCCTTTATGCGGCCGATATCTATACATCAGATCATGAAGTAAAAATATTTTCAGTGAATACGATTTGTATCGATGGAGTAATATTGCAGTGGGCTCTTTTGTGAATGGAGAACCAGTGCACGTTATTCATCAATTGTTTCCAAGCGTGCATGAGGGTATGAAATAGTAGAGAGTCCGCAAAATATCTTGTATTTCCCAGTTACCATCAAGACAATCAATAACATCACAGTCAAAGTTATTGATCAATATTTGAAATTAATTGATTTTCGGAACGAAGAAGTAACATTCCGATTACATTTGAGGAAAAAAATCGATTAAAAATGGTTTGGAGATTTGAAAAGTCTACACCGAGACAATCATATAGAAGGAAAATTGAATGTGTACACACAGTATCACGAAAACTGCTAAATTACTCACATCAAACAATATATAATTCCTCAAATCGTTAGAATCAAAAGTTCTGATATAATGGAAACATTACATATCACAGGACAACCTTCTGTGATTATACGATTGGGGATTATCAGTTCCACACATATCAACCATATATTAGTAGTGAGATTAAACATAATGATGAAATAAGAATTCCTATTCAAGACTTGGATCCATATACATTACCTTGTATCTCATACATCTATATAGAGGGTAAGTTCACCTGTTTTGATGGAACTCCAACTACGAAGGTCAACTTCATCAACAATGCTATAGCGCATTTATTTCGTGAGCTACGTTATGAATTGAATGGTGTAGTTGTAGATAGTGTTAGGAATATTGGATTGGTATCGACAATGAAAAATTATTTATCTCTTAAAGAAAATGAGAGTATTCTACTACAAAATGGTAGTTGATTCCCGAAACGTAAAGATGATGAAATTCCGGTAGATGAGAAAGGAAATTTCAATGTATGTATTCCACTCAAGTTGATAACCGGATTTTTCGAACATTTCAGAAAAATTATCTTGAATATGACACAAGAGTTAGTATTAGTTCGTGAGAGTCATGATTATGATGCGTTGACGAGTAGTGGTGATTCTGAAAAAGCAAAAGTTGACATAACCAAACTAAGTTGGAATGTACCTCATGTAACAACTAGTATTCAAGAACAATTGCGGACAAACAAAATTATAAAAAATAGTGTTGTATATTACCCTGTATTCAGAATTTTTTGAGACAAGCATGTCATTAATATATTTTGGATAGATGTCAGTTACATGTTATTGGAAATAAAGTAGATGATTCAGTAGTTTCCGGCTAGTAAATTCGTTTCTCTATAATGAATAGTTTGACCTCCAGAAAGAAACTGTTGATAACGACAAGTTTTCTAACATTTGGCGACCGTGACAGGACATCCTATTACAAGTATGGACAAAACGAAGAGAGCCCGAACTGCTTTCAAGAAGATATGTAGCAAGATTGAAGACGATTTATCCACAAACATATACGATATAATAGACATCCAGAGTAATATCAAAGTTTTGGAACAGAAAATGCTTCAAATAGCTGAACTGAATCAACTTTTTTTTGATTTGATGTTGGATTCAGATGACCACGAATACGATATGAATGTTGAAGTTGAAGTTATGGATAGTTTGAGTTCCAAGTACCACAAATTGAAGTTTCGTTGTGAAAATTTCCCAAATTGAAAGGTAAACTGAAGTTTCCAAACTAGAATTTCGCCAATATGGAGGTGATTTGAAGGAATGGCTCGGTTTCTGGAATCAATTTAGTAGGATTGATGAAGATTCGGAATTAGAGGAGGGAACTAAGTTTCAGTATCTCATTCAGGCCACTACACCAAGTTCTAGAGCGGGACAAATTGTGGAAAGTTACCCTGCAACAAAAGGTAACTATCAGAAGGCTGTTGATAGTTTGAAACAAAGATTTGGTAGAGAAGACTTATTGATAGAGGTGTATGTTCGAGAACTCCTTCAACTAGTTTTAACAAACCTTCATACCAAGAATAGGCTATCAACTTTTTTTGATAAAATCGAGTCCCAACTGAGAGCTCTAGAGACATTAGGTGTAAAATCTGATACTTGTGCCGCTATGTTGTATCCGTTAGTGGAGTCTTGCTTAGGAGAAGATTTGATAAGAGCTTGGCACAGAAGTCAATTTTAACCAACTGAATCAAGTTCAAAGAAGCGTTTTGATGCTCTGATGGAGTTTCTTGGACAAAAAGTGATGAACGAAGATAGGATTTCTCTAGCTATGAACAGTTTTGAGGACAAGAAGAAGCTAGAAGATACAAATACAAGTAAAAATACAAACAACGTACCCACATCATCTGAATTGTTCAGTAACGGTTTCCCGCGATGTGTTTTTTGCAAAGGATTACATTCCTCCTATCAGTGTGAAGGAGCATTGAATTTGAGTTTTGCAGAAAAGAAACAGAAGTTGTCAGAGTCCGCATGTTGTCATTTGTGTACTAGATTTGGCCATATAGCACGACGATACCGTTCAAAGGAAAAATGTGACATCTGTCGAGGAAAACATTATACTCTTATGTGTCCCAAACAAGATTTAAATACATCCAACGCAATCGAAGCCAAGCAAGATGGTCATAATAGAGAGAAAGCACAGTCTGACTAACCATACATACACCGAAGTTTTTCTACAAACCATGGTAGTTGAACTGAAAGGCGAAAACCAATCAAAACAAGTAAGACTTGATTGATACTGGTTCCCATAAGTCTTATGTAACTAGGAGGGTTGTCGGAGAGATAGGTTATATTCCGATTCGAGAAGAAGAACTGGTACATTCGATTTTTGGAGTCACCCAAAGCGAAATAGTAGAACATACGTGTTACAAAATTCGTCTCTACAGCCTCACCGAAGACTACAGCTGTAACTTTGAAGTATTGGATCAGCCACTGATTTGTAGCAAAGTAAGTTCTGTGAGAAAGGAACCCTGTTTGGACGATGAATTAAATCGCATGGGCATTAAAATCACTGATACAACAGATGGACCCATAGACGTATTGATTGGAGCTGATGTAGCCGGCAAGCTTTATTCTGGGCGCAAACATGATCTGGAATGTGGTTTAGTAGCAATTCACACGTTATTGGGATGGACTGTTATGGGGAACGTGAAGAATTTTGATCGTCATTCATCATCTATGCTCATAACCTCGATGTTTTCAAAGGATGTTGCCATATCTAACTTATGGAGTTTGGACGTGCTTGGTATTGAAGATCCCAAAAGAATGAAGACTTCACAAGAACAGGAACAAGCAGTCATGGAATATATCTTGAGTTCTGTGAAACAGAGAGATGATAAGCGATATGAGGTGATCATGCCATGGTCACCCTCCCTTGCCTTCCAATTTTGATCTTTCGTATAGAAGACTTTCAAATACTACAAAAAAGTTAAAGAAAGATAATTTTTACAATGTCTATGATGAAGTCTTTGAGGATTGATTGGCAGAAGGTGTCACAGAATGTTTACCCGATATTGAATCTATTGAAAAGTCTAATAAAATCGGTCATTTCCTACCTCATCATCCTGTTTATAAACCCAATAGTAGCACAACACCTGTGCGTCCAGTTTTTGATGCTTCTTCAAAAGAAAAAAATCAACCCCCATTGAACCAGTGTTTGGAAAGAGGAGTTAATCTTATTGAGTTGATTCCTTCCATGCTACTACGATTTCGAACAGAGAAGATAGGAATTATAGCTGATATCAGGCGAGCTTTCCTTCAGATTGGTTTGAACGAAAATGACAGAAATTGTTCAAAGTTTTTATGGTATGACAATGAGGGAAATTTAAAAATTTTTAGACATGCACGTGTTGTTTTCGGAGTACCATGCAGTCCTTTCTTGTTGGGAGCTGTTATAGACCACCACCTGGAGAAAACTCTGGAAAATTCAATCTGCGGAGAAAACAACTACTCTTCAGAAGTCATTTCTAGACTAATGAAGTCTTTTTACGTAGACAATGTTGTATCAAGTGCGAAAGATGAAGAAGCTCTTCACCAATTTATAGAACAGTCGAAAAGCATTCTGGCGGATGGAAAGTTTGAGCTGAGATGGTGGGAGCATTCTTCAAGAGAAATCGAAAGAGAGGAAAAAAGCAATGTTTTGGGTTTCATATGGAATCGCAGATTGGATACATTAGAACTTTCTTTAGAATGGTTTGACAAGATGAACACGAACATTGTTACCAAAAGAACCATTTTGTCTGCAGCACACAAACTTTTTGACCCCATTGGTTTTTCTTTCCCAGTATCATTGTTCCCAAAGTTATCACTTCAGAAGACATGGTCTATGAATTTGAGTTGGGATGATAAAATCGATGGTGAAGTTCGAGATGATTTTTTGAAATGTTTACAAGAATTACCTTATTTGATAGCTATCGAGATACCACGTTGGATATCCTGTTCGAATTCTATTGTATTGGTTAATCAATCTGTTCATATTTTCTGTGATGCAAGTGCTACTGCTTATGCAACTTGTATCTTTCTCAGAACAGAAAATTGTGGAAAAATCAATGTAAGATTGGTAGAAGCAAAATCCAGGGTAGCTCCTATCAAAAGGTTAACAATCCCACGACTTGAACTTTTGGCCGCGACAATTGGCGTGAGAATGTTTCAAAATTTCAAGAGAAACTATGAACCGCAAATAAAAGTTTACTATTGGTCAGATTCTTCAACAGTGTTATCGTGGATTAAACGAGAAGATCAGTGGAAACCTTTCATATGTAATCGAGTTGAAGAAATTAGAAGTTTTTCCAAGCCTCAAGATTGGTATCACGTCCCTGGAAATATGAACCCAGCAGATCTTCCATCAAGAGGTAGTTCACCTAAAACATTAGCTGATGGAAGATGATGGGAGGGTCCTAAGAGGCTGTATGATCCGATTTTACAATAGCCAAACCAAAATATTGGTTATGATGAAGAAGAAATAAATAAATAAAAAAGAAAAACTGTGGTTTCTTCTCTTTCTGTGGCCAAAGAATGTACATGGTACTACAGGTATTTTTCGAAGTTCCGCAAAATCAATAGTCTCGTTGGATGGATCAAACGATTTATAACGATTATCATGAAGCGAGATGGTAAACATAATGGAATTTCGT
Organism: Gonioctena quinquepunctata; assembly: GCA_018342105.1. Taxonomy (NCBI): domain Eukaryota; kingdom Metazoa; phylum Arthropoda; class Insecta; order Coleoptera; family Chrysomelidae; genus Gonioctena; species Gonioctena quinquepunctata. The sequence continues at coordinate 32,512 of JAFIRS010003156.1, read as the reverse complement.
CTGCTGAGGAATCGGAAGATGCAAGAAAGTCAGTCATTCGTTTGATACAACAAAAAAGTTTTGAGTCAATAGAAGAAAGATTCTAAGCTATCATCATTGTGTCCGTTTTATGATAAGGATGGATTGATAAGATTACACACCAAGATTTCTGACAGAAATGATGTAGTAGATTTCTGTATGCCATATGTTTTACCATCGAACCACGAAGTTATTAGACGTTTGATTTTCGAGGAACATATTGAAAATGGTCATGTTGGTATTCAGTCATTGATGCGAATTCTGAGAGAAAACTATTGGATCCTCGAGTGTAGACGCACAGCGAGATCTGTAGTAAGACAGTGTACTACTTGCAGGAGATACAAAGGTAAAGTACTCGACACACATGCCATAAGTTTACCAGAAGCTAGAGTCCGTGACGCTGCAGTTTTTGCGGGTCCATTATACTTGAAAACCAACGAGAAGGTTTGGATAGTCCTCTACACGTGTGCTGTATACAGAGCAGTTCACCTTGAATTAACTTCCTCCTTGTCAAGTAACGCATTTTTACAGACACTAAGAAGATTTATCGCTCGTGAAGACCTTCAATGATATACACAGATTGTGGCATGAACTTCATTGGATCAGAAAATGCTCTTCGTAATTTAGATTGGACAGAAGTAGCCAAAAATTGTTCCACCATATACCAAATCGACTGGCGATTCAACCCTCCGACGGCAGCATGGTGGGGTGGTTGAAGGGAGCGTCTCATAAGGCTAATGAAAGATATACTGCATAAGATTCTTGGAAAAACCTGTCTTAACTTTGAAGAATTGCAGACAGTGCTTTGTGACTGTGAAGCAGTATTAAATGCTCGACCATTAACTTACATGTCTGAAGATCCAAATGATTGTATTGTCCTTACACCAGCGATGTTTTTGCAAGACATTAAAGAAGTTGGAGTAGCAGACATTGATTTAGTTAAAGCCAAAGATTTGACTAAACACTCTACAGATATCGTTTAAAGTTGAAAGGAGATTTGAACAAACGATTCAAGTCAGAATACTTGGGTCAACTAACACCATTTTCGAAAAAGAAGTCTAATAACACTGTAAAGGTAGGTGATGTTGTTCTCGTATCAGACTATAATAAGAAAAAATTTGAATGGCTTATGGGCCGAGTTGTCGAGACGGTACCTGGACGTGATGGAGAAATAAGAGTTGTAAGGCTAAAGACTACCTCTGGGGAGCTAGTGCGACCATTCCAACGATTGTTAATGTTAGAGATGGGAAATTCGCAAGATCTACCAGAGAAGGTTGTGACCAAGAAAACCAAAGAGGGTTCTCGAAGTAATTGTGAAATCACTGAACAGGAAGTACAGACAAGATATGGAAGAAGGGTGAAACTTCCATCAAGATACAAGAAATAGTTGTGTCATTTTGTTTTTGTTTTTTTGATGACACGAGGTGGGAGTGTGTTGTATATTACCCTGTATTTAGAGTTTTTTGAGTCAAGCATGTCATTAATATATTTTGGATAGATGTCAGTTACATGTTATTGGAAATAAAGTAGATGATTCAGTAGTTTCCGGCTAGTAAATTCGTATCTCTATATTGAATAGTTTGACCTCCAGAAAGAAACTGTTGATAACGACAAGTTTTCTAACAAATAATGTTGAACTACTTTTGGAATTCAGAAGATGGGAACTTATAGAATATCCTTAGTTGAATGAAACAACGAGACATACGTGGGCTGTAAAAACCACTACTGAAGTGAAAACACCTAGACATGTCATTATTGCAATCCAGAATGATAAGAAAGAAAAGTTGTTAACCGATATGAGTACACTCGATTACTGCAATCTCAACAGTATAAGAGTATTCTTGATTTGGAACAATATCCCTACAATGATTTGAATATTTATTTCAAAAAGAATAAATATGCGAAACTAGGTTTTTCACACCAATCAACCTTTATTGACTCCAAACGAATTCGAAACCAAAGCTCCATTGATACGTATCGACTGTTCACGACAGAAAGAAGTTATCCAAAGTGGGTCAATAGTCTTGAGAATTGAGTTCGAAACAGCTGACGCAACTTCGAAGAATATATCTGCATACTGTTTGATTCTACATGAAAAGGAATCTTCCTATAAACAAAAATTGCAAAACAATATCAGTGCGCATGTTCACTGAAACGATATAAAGCATGTATTCTAACACGCAATCATCAGCTTCAATATAGATATCATAGAAATATCAAACTGAAATATCAAACACTGAAACACTTGATCGAACTGTACAATTTTAATCGCTTAGTGACCAAGAAGTTTGCTACTCTAAAAATATGATTCTGGTTGTTGACGTGCAAGGATTCAAAATCGAGAATAATAAACTCATCGTGAAGGAATTGGCTGCATTCGATGGAAAAAGGATTTCAAACCACCCTTTCCTATGAATATGCTACCTGCAGCACTCCACAGTCAAGCGACATAGTTGATGAACAATTATCACTGTATAGAATAGAATGATGGATTCACACCCTCACATCAATTTTGAAATATTGTGAAGAGACTTACTACAGATGCAGATATGGTTTACATGAAAGATCATGAGAAAGCAGAGTTTGTTAAGCAATATACAAATATTTCGCTCATAGAATTGGATGAACAACCCGAATTGTAGATGTCGGAACCAAGTTGTTTATTCCATATTAGAGTGATTGTATATGTGCACTCTCAAATGTTTATTATCTTTATGAGATTTTTTTTATGAAAGAATAAATAGTATCATGAATATTTGTATCTCATTTATCATACAACAGGTCACACGAGGTTATTGAATCTCAATACTTGTTCTGGAATAGTATAAACAGGTTCCACACCACAGTACATGTCGAACGAAGTGATTGAACCTGGTAAAGATTGAATAATCGTTCTAACCCTGTATAAACCGGTTTTGAACCACTTTACAGGTCAATAGTAATTGAATTGGATGACACGGTTATCTTGTGATTCCGTCACCTATACTATTATATCTTATAGAGTTCTCTTTCTATCAATATAGTTTGTGATATCGCTAAAAAATGAAGTGTGAACATTGTGAGAAGGATTCCTCAACTTCGACTCATTTATTTCGACATATAGGTTAAATTGTCCCTTCGGAGGTGTTTCTCCAAAAAGAAGGAAATAACACTACGAGTTCAACAGTCGTACCAATATTCATTCGAAAAAAAATTAATGTAACCACCAAAACACATATTGGAAATGGTATAGAAAAACTTCATCACGCATTCGAAAACAGAATAGTGAGTTATCGGTTATCTAGTGCTGGATCACATCTGGATCACAAGTTTTTGAAATAAGTGGAACCCAAAGTTGTGGGTATTATCTCAGAAAAGCTCAACACCTACATCAACTTGAAAATGAATTTAGAACTAATTGGTGAATATGTTATACCTGAAATGAAATCTTTCAGTACGAGGAATAGCATAATAACGGTCTCCACAGATTTGGAACACACATATGGAGATTTAAAAAATGAGATGATGTCAAGAGCTTCTGAGTTGTCTGAAAGTCAATCTGGTTGGAGTCTAGGAAAGATTTGGTTCCTGGATATGAATATAAATAAATATACTCCACTTTGTGCATCCTCATATATAAAATTGCCTGAAGCCATAGAAGCCAAAAAAGCAGTGTTGAATCTGTATAACGATGATAGACATTGCTTTGTGCGGTCTATAAATCCAGCAATATTTCCTGCGAATGGTTCGTCTACAAACCCAGCATCATTTGTCCATTATAACATATTATTGAATTTTGATGGAATCGAATTCCCTGTTAAATTGAAGAATATTTCGAAATTTGAAATCCTGAATATTTCTGTGAATGTAATCGGAATAGATATCCACTTCAAAGATAGTAAGAGGGTTTCATACATTTACGGAATGCTGCTAAGAATGAATTCGAGCATGAACTCTACGAATTTCTCGTGAATAGTGTTTAGGGAAAAAGTGAAGAAAATAAAGACAACAGACAAGATATCAAATTGTAGAGCCACTGGAACAACTCACCAGGATCCATAGGATCTGAGGGACTCATATCGAAGTCGCATTTTGAATCATGTTCGGTCTTCAGAATAAATCTTGTAGCTATGGAGAAACTACATATATGTTACGATAAGCCAATATTCATAAGATTTTCCGTCTTAGATATTCCTGAAACAATCATTTACGAATTTTTGTATGGATATATTAAACGTACATATGGAGAAAATGTCATCCTGTGCTACACTGATACCAACACCCTGACTAGAAATTCGAACGGATAATATTTACGATGATATTAAAAACAATATTGAATATTTCGATACATCAAAACAAAGGAGGCAATCCCTTCGAGGTACCTTCAACTTTATCAGAGCTGGGTAAGATGAAGGATGAGTTTGCTGGTAATATTATCGGATCAGCAAAGACATATTATGTTAACACAGTGGATGCATCAACGAAATACTTACAAACTGTGAAGAAGGCCAAAGGTGTCCCGGCTAGAACATGTTTTCGGGGTGGATGTTACTCCTATTGAAATTCTTATCGTTGTTAAATTTTTATTTTACTAAGAAAATTCGTATGGTGCTTGGCAGGCGTTCTTGACGTTACGTTGACAGAGAGAGAGAGAGTATTTTCATACGCGCTGGTTGCCGGGTAAAGCTTCAATTCGCTTTTGTCGCAAACATGCTGGCACCCTTGAAATACAATATTTCAACATATTTTCTTTTTAAGTTACAGAATGACATTAACAAGTACAAAAAGCAAATTTGAAATACATCTTGACTTTCTTTGAACGAAAGCTTAAAAGTGTTCAAATTGAATTGTCTGTCGAAACTGAAGTTTTTTTACTCTTCGGGTAATACACAAATTTTTGTGACTCCACGCTTAAGCACTTGACCCCGCACCTTCACGCTCACTACTTGAGTAATTTCGTCCTTCCCAGGATGAAGCTTCACGATGATTCCTAAGGGTCATTGCATCGGTGAAATATTGTCTTCATTTACTAGCACGACCTTGCCTATTTGGATGTAGTTGTTGTCGATGTCTGGATTCTTCCATTTTGTACGGATTTGTACTCCTTGTACCAGCGGACCCAGAAAAGTTGAACAAGTTGCTGAAGTCGTTCATATTTTTTCAAACGATTTCCTGGTATGTCCTCGAAGTCCGCGTCTGGTAAACCAGTGAGATTTCGACCAATAAGAAAGTGGCCTGGGGTTGAAGGAATAATATCGGGATCGGTTGAAAGGGGGCAAAGTGGTCGGGAATTTACTACCGCCTCTATCTGAATCAAAACAGTCAAGAAATCTTCGTATACTAAATTCGCATTGCCTAGTATTCTTATTAAATGAGAATTCACGTTTTTTATGCCTGCTTCCCATATGCCGCCAAATGATGGAGTGCGTGCAGGTATGAAATGCCATGAAATATTTTCGCTACTTAGTTCATCGATGATAGCGTCAGCGTTATTATTCACGAATTCAAATAATTCCTTCAATTGATTGGAAGCTCCTACGAAATTCTTGGCATTGTCTGAATAAATGTCAAGTGGCTTCCCTCGTCTCCCAATGAAACACTTTAACGCTGCAAAAAAGCATTCGGTTGTGAGATCTGATACAAGCTCGAGATGAATTGCTTTCGTAACTAAACAAACAAACAAACAAATATAACCCTTTACAAGCTTTGCATTTCTAGTGGTTCTATCTTTCAGTAAGAACGGACCTGCATAATCGGGACCTATGTTGTCAAATGGAGGGCTAGGGGTGATTCGAGATTTCGGTAAGTTACCCATTAAATATTCGGGAGTTTTCAGTTTGGCCTTGAAACTGTAATGCAATTTCGAACTACGTCCTTTGATAGGTATTTTCCTCTGATCGGCCAAAACCTTTCTCTTATGGATAAAAGCAAATTTGGACTTGCACGAATCCATGACAATGTAATTGTTGAATCGGACCATAGAAAAATTATGTCTACCTGTATATTGATTGCCTTCTTAGTCTCCTCTATCAATTGTGATATAAGAAGAGCGCTTGATAATTCTAATCGCGGAAGTGTTAGTTTCTTCAAAGGAGCAACCCTGCTTTTTGCGCAATGTAATCGCGAAATGTATAAACCATGTATAAACCGTAAGCACTTTCACTCGAGTCTCCGAAGCCATGTAGTTCCAAATAAATTATATTGGAAATTGTTACATGTCTAGGAATTATAATATTTTTGAGATGTACCAAATTTTCGTAAAAGTGTCGCAATTGTAATTGTAAATGTCTTTGATCGTTGTGTATTTGTATCATACGATACATTTTCGATATATCTGCTGTTACTACGAATTCGAATTGTCGAAATTGCAAGAGAATAGTAAATAAATCGTTTTGAATAGTCGGTCCGACGTGTTGTGCGTGATTTCGTAGTGCAACTAGATTCACGGACCACTGCGTGGTGAGGAATATAATAATTTAATTCTTCGTCAGTTTGGGACTCTGAAATTTCCTTCATGTGATCCATCGATTTATATTCCTCCATGAAATGAACGTATTCGTTATATAAAGGTTTGTTATTCAAAATTCTTATTACTAGAATTTCAACGACAAATCTTCCATCATCGTTGGGTCTAAAGTTTTGCAAGAAATGGTTTTCGCAAAAAATTTCAGATTCAGACTGAAGAGTTTTGGCGGTAATTTCTTCGATTTCCCAAAATTTTTCAATTTGAGAATCTAAATCAATCATGTTTAAGAAATTTACCGATTTGAGAGGTAATTTATCTGAGATTTCGCCAGAAAACCATCCAAGTTTGGAACTTTGCAAAACTAATCTGGAATTTTCAATTTGTATTTTTTCTGAATTTATTAGCTCCCAAAATATTCCAGCTCCTAATAACATGTCGATGGGTCGAGAAATGTTAAAGTCGGGATCTGCTAAATTCACATTATTGGGAAGCTCTGAATAATTGCTAGTAAACGAAATTTGAGGAATATTACTTGTAATATGGGTTAATATCAAGCAAGACAATTTGATTTGGAATGTGTTATCTCTTGCAGAAATAGTTACATTTGTTTTGAATCGTATTGAAGAAGAAACCTGAGCTACGCCTGTGATTTAAAGAAGTTTTTTCAAGTTTCAATTTATTAAAGAACTCTTCTCGAATAAAATTAGTCATAGAGCCACTGTCTAAAGGCACTTGGCACTCGTGTAACTGACCTTGGCAATCTTGCACAAAAATAATTGCAATAGATAAAAGGACTTGGAAACCAATGACTGGAGAAACGCCTCTTTCTCGGTTATTGTCATCAGCGCGCGATCTTACAAGAGCGTTGAACGACGCCGTTTCGGGAGTCGTTTGAATATCGAGAGATGCATTATTTATTTTTGATTCGTTTGAGGGTCTCTTCTAGCGTAGCGGTGCTGACAGATTTCTCCAAATGTAAAAGGGTGTTATGGGCTCTGTTACATTTTATACACTTAATTGCAAGGCATTTTGTAATCGAAGAGTCGTGGGGTCTTAAACAATTTAAACAAAATTTTAGCCTTTTTATTTCTTGAATTCGGTTTGGAACACTAAGTTTCAGGAACCCAATGCACTTGTAAATCGTGTGATCGCGTTTGCAAAAATAACAAGAAAATGTGCTTGTATTCAAATGGCTGCTAGATGTAGATTTATATTTATGATCATTGCGGGTAGTTTTAATTGCTGGCCTAATCGACTCGGATTTATCTATTTCTAGTCTTTCTAATGGATCGCACCTTTTCTCAATTATGTCAAGTGAACTTTTTATCGAAGGACTTGAATTGTCACTGAGGTTTCGATCCATTTCTTGGATGTAAAAGACTTCGTAATCGCGTTTTGATTTTTGATCTTACTTATCCGTTATAATGGGAACTAATATGGCGTCCCATGTATCTACGGGTTGATTTAGAATCTGCAATGCTTGCAAATCGTTATTTACTGTATCGTATAAATTTCGTAGATCCTTCGACGATTCTTTGGTTTGACAAGGAAAGTTTATAATTTTTCGAACATGAGTTTCGAAAATTCGTTTACCTTTTTCGTATCGTTTTGAAAGAGCTTGCCAAGCAACTTCGTAGTTCGCATCAGTAAGTGAAAGCGATTCGATAGTTTTTAAAACATTGCGGTTCAAACATTTTCTTAAGTGGCATAATTTCTGAGCACCTGACAAAGTCGCGTTCTTTCCGACGATTGCCTGAAAACAATCACGAAACTCAATCCATTTATTGTAGTCACCATTAAAAGTTTCCAAATTTAAAATAGGTAATTGCATCTGTAAAGGCTGTACCGATGTGACATTGTTATTACTAATTATGGATTGGGTTTCATTCTGTTCGGAACGTTTACCCAAAATGTCTTCGATTGTTGAACAAATATCGTAATAATCGGATTAAAAATTATCTCTCTCGTTCTGTTCGGTATCTGCATTATCGGTTAGAAATTCGATTTCTTCTTGTACGGAATTGAAATCGTGTATAATCGGATTTAGATTGGTGAGTCGTCTTTGTAACTCTAGAAAACATCTTTTACTTATGTTTTCCAAATCTAATTTGCTTAAGTAAGTTCTACATCGCGTAATATTCGTTTTCATTGATCCTCGTTTGTGTTTCAAATTTCTCAATTTGGTTTCAGTATCGGTTTGATTATTATCGTTTGGCATTTTTTGACTATTCTAACTCAGAACGAGATAGATAATTCGAATGGAAAGGAATTGTGGAAATGGAACAGGCTCACTTTGAATTCTTCAAACGGAATGTTTGTCGCTATCGTCTTTTGTGCCAACTTGTCTGAACTCGGGTTTCGACTTCGGAAAAACGTCAAAACACTGTCAGAATGCCTCTTGAATCGTAGAAACTCGTGAGATTTTAATTCGGCTCGCTATGGACCAAATGTTCCGGCTAGAACATGTTTTCGGGGTGGATGTTACTCCTATTGAAATTCTTATCGTTGTTAAATTTTTATTTTACTAGGAAAATTCGTATGGTGCTTGGCAGGCGTTCTTGACGTTACGTTGACAGAGAGAGAGAGAGAGTCTTTTCACACGCGCTGGTTGCCGGGTAAGACTATAATTCGTTTTTGTCGCAAACAGTGTCTCCAGAAATGTAAAAAATTCCATTCAATTTTCAGATTATGTACGAGTGTTTGAATCCGAAACTTCTATTTTCCGTAAAATGCATACCTTCACTTCTCAGTTACATACCATTCATGAAGAGCTCAAAAATGAGGTTGCTTTATCATCTCATGATGATAAAAGATATGTTCTTCCCGGAACTGGGCATGTTTCCCCAGTTGGATCTATTGTTGAATATAGCTGAAAAGTTGTGAATTATTTTATGCAAATAAAACAATTTGTCGAGTTCAGTAGATCCATTGAATTTTTAACATAAACATGTCATTCAGTATTTTCATACAAAAGTGACATCTAGGTTGAGCTTGGGGGCAACCATCTACGTGAGTGCGCCATTCTGGACGATTGTAGTGCACAAAAAAAGGTAATTGAACTGGAAGATTGAATTCCTGTCTTTATTTTTGTGGCAGTCCATACCATGCATAGAGCAATTCCAGTGGTATCACCCTGTTGATTAGAAAATCCAAAGAAAAATATTGAATTTCTTCGTCACCAAACTCACCAAGTGGAGTTCCATATTTATGCTTATCGATGAACATTTTGCACATTCCATTGTGAAGAATTTTGACTAATGAGGTGAGGATTAACACTGATGAGCATCCAGCTACCTAGTATATTAACCACTGATCCTTGGGTAATGTAGGATCATTCTTTTTATCTGCAGGTGGTGGGATTAGATGCAGCTGATTCCATTCTGTCTTGTCTGTGGAATCGTTTCTCCCCATCAGTAACTTGTACTCTGTACTATTTCTTGGAATTGATTATTTTGTAACAGTATACGGGACACGTATCATTTAGAGTGCCATTATTATCAAAACAAATGAAAACCTCTCTTACATCTCGAAATTGATGTAGAAATAAAATTCCCTGTGAAATAGCTCGTAGAATAAGAATTTTTGTTAACATCTTGAGATCTGAAACACAATTGATATTCGTATATCATCCTATTTATATAAAAGGAACGATAATACAGTTTTAAATTTTTTTGTTTCATTTTTTCTCCAATCTGCTATGTCAAAGTCGCCCCGCATGACAAAATTTTTTCTTTTTTTCTCGATTAGAGGTGCTTTAACGATGTGCCTGTCCAGGTTCAGAAAAAAGGTGGTGAAATTATCCGCGTCCCAGCTTTCTTCTCCTTCTAGGGTGGGCAGGATGGGTGGATCCCTTACAAAATCGGGAACTGGTGGACACATGATTGTACACATCGTGGTTCTTCTCCATTTCTGGAATAGATTTGGGAATTCAAAATTCCATACATATCACTGAAAAACTTTGTTTTCACCTGAATACGTCTGGATTCACACACTTAGTACAATAATCTATAATCAATTATGGTTCGCTCCGAAAAGACGATACACCTGCGACATACAGAACACACGTTTTTGTATAACAGAAATATCTTCTTCCATACTGAACTAACGCAGTTATTATCTAAATATATATCTTAAATCCCATTACTCAACTCAAATCCCCCAAGCCTCGAGCCTCGAGCCTCGAGCCTCGAGCCCAGCCTCAGCCTCAGCCTCAAGCCTCAGCCTCAAGCCTCAAGCCTCAGCCTCAAGCCTCAAGCCTACCCAAGCCTCAAGCCTCAAGCCTCAAGCCTCAAGCCTCCAAGCCTCCTCAAGCCTCAGCCTCAAGCCTCAAGCCTCAAGCCTCAAGCCTCAAGCCTCAAGCCTCAAGCCTCAAGCCTCAAGCCTCAAGCCTCAAGCCTCAAGCCTCAAGCCTCAAGCCTCAAGCCTCAAGCCTCAAGCCTCAAGCCTCAAGCCTCAAGCCTCAAGCCTCAAGCCTCAAGCCTCAAGCCTCAAGCCTCCAAGCCTCAAGCCTCAAGCCTCAAGCCTCAAGCCTCAGCCTCAAGCCTCCAAGCCTCACGCCTCAAGCCTCAAGCCTCAAGCCTCAAGCCTCAAGCCTCAAGCCTCAAGCCTCAAGCCTCAAGCCTCAAGCCTCAAGCCTCAAGCCTCAAGCCTCAAGCCTCAAGCCTCAAGCCTCAAGCCTCAAGCCTCAAGCCTCAAGCCTCAAGCCTCAAGCCTCAAGCCTCAAGCCTCAAGCCTCAAGCCTCAAGCCTCAAGCCTCAAGCCTCAGCCTCAAGCCTCAAGCCTCAAGCCTCAAGCCTCAAGCCTCAAGCCTCAAGCCTCAAGCCTCAAGCCTCCAAGCCTCAAGCCGCTCAAGCCTCAAGCCTCAAGCCTCAAGCCTCAAGCCTCAAGCCTCAAGCCTCAAGCCTCAAGCCTCAAGCCTCAAGCCTCAAGCCTCAAGCCTCAAGCCTCAAGCCTCCAGCCTCCAGCCTCCAGCCTCCAGCCTCCAGTCTCCAGCCTCCAGCCTCCAGCTTCCAGCCTCCAGCCTCCAGCCTCAAGCCCATCGCCTCCCTGAGCCAGTTGGCTGTGCCCCCGTTTGCATGGGTCATTGATAGGACCCCTGCGCTGCTCTTTCAAATTACGGTGCTGCAATTCTGCTCCCTGATGGGGTCTGGAAGAGTGCATCCACAATTGCGTTTTGAACCAGGTCTGATTGTTCCTGGTTCAATGAGACATCCGTATGACATCTATCGATCACTGCCAGCTGGATTCCTCTGGCAACCTCGCTAGAGGTGCTAGTCGACATTTGCGTGTTCTGGGGCCTTTTTCAGCATGGTGGATTGTGGAGGGGTCTGGGAGTCAGATCCGGGTGGATTTTTATTTTTTGACGTCCACCCGCCCCCCTGTTTTTTTCCCTGCTTCGAAAGTTTTGGTTTGGTTTTGCAGCCGTTCATGTCCGGCTGGTATTTTCTCCGCCTATAGAAGCTTCCGCTTCTCTGAGCCCCCTAGAGTTTTGTTTTTGCGAGATCTATGTTCTACATTGCCTTGGTAATTTTACCAGTGGTTTTGTTAGCTGACGATTGCTCGTCTGGCCCTGCTATTGTTTTTAGGGTGTGGTCTGAGGTTTCCACGTCCCTGGTATGGCCATTACTTTCACCATGTGTTCCCTTAGTCGGAACTCTCCACAGAGCTTTGGTTCGTTATTATTTTTTGTTTTTTTGTAGTGCTAGCCACCACCGACACGGAAGGCATGCTAGACAAAACCCGCTACCTGGCACCGAATGGGTTCCTTCTTTTGTGACTTCCGGTGCCATTTATCCCTTGCCTCGACGCTCACAATTTGGATTTTGAACTGTTTGCCAAACCCTCGTTGGTCGAGTCGCGGCCACCCACAAATGTCTGCACTATTCGTCGCGTGGTCATGACCAGTTCACCTCAAACCACGTGAGGAGAGGGTAAGGGTAGGGATTTTGATGTGAAAAATATCATAAAAAGGAGAAAAATTCAATCGAAAAAAAATAGGAAAAATATGATCATAAAAGTTGTATTCGGAACAGGAATTATAAAAAAAAGTGTGGGGTGATTCACCCCCACCAGTGGAGTTGGTCCGATACTTTCGACAAGGTACACATGCAGTTGATAATATTATGTATAATTATGGAAGTGAACAGAAGTTCAATACAATTGTGTGTGGATAATTATGCTTAAAGTTTTCCCTTCCAATCACCTAAAAACTAAATAAATTTCATACCAGAAATGGATCGTGAGGCTATTAAGAGAATGGGGCATTTCCCCATCGCATATTCAAGGTTACGTAGTTTGAAAAAAATTAGCAAAGGGCAACTTGCAGATATACCCAAGGAAGTCATGATCTCTTGTGCAGCTAATGAAATTGCAGGGATTTTGGAAATACTTCCCAAAATCCTTCAAGAGGATATCGATACTTCAAAGTATAAATATTGTTATGAACATCCTTTGGGCGAACAAGTGTTGAAATATTAAATTCCAGCGATGTGAATGACAGACCCATACTTCGAAAAATATTTTGTTTTTATTGCAATATCTGCGATTGTAATTTTGGCGCCACTGAGAATCAAGTTGGATTGGGGCACACAAAGCCGAAAAACGAAAATTATATCACACGTATTGTGAACAACAATAAATTGATGTGACATCATCAGTTTGCCATCAGTCATGTCACGAAAGTGCCAGCTACAAACTGTTGGATCCACTATCTTGAGTGCAGACTTTCACCCACCCACTGAATTGGATACGAATAGTCGTTATGGATTGTGACTTTTGGGATTCTATGGATGCAACAGAATTAACAACATTACGGAAACCAACAACTCGATCTCTTTTTCCATGCCTATACATTGAACCCACCCAATCAGTATTATATATGACCTTAAAATACCATGTACTGCATATGATATAGAACGAGTAGCCTTCGAGCGAATAATATGATGAAATATATGATGTAATAGAAGTATTTGGTGGATCTGAGAAATGAAAACTTAATAGCACCCCTGTTGTTCAACGACGCCAATTCATCGACAACATAATTCTGCGTATATTGGATCATCAAAATAATCTAATTGATTTCGCTAGAGATTTCAATAACGAATGTAATGGGTTTTTGCTACAACAAACGACAAAACAGTGAATACGAAGTATTCTCGCCGAAAAAGGTTCCATCAAATTTTGCTGAAAAGAGAAGATTCACCAGGAAGAAGGTCATAACGCAAGTGTATGCTGTATGAAGACATACATTGTCAGTGAGAGATCTTGATATTCTGAAATATGTTGTTCTCAGAATACGAAGGCGACAATACAATGGTACTTATCTCCCCAACAAAGCTTTTGCATTCCTCTTTGATAAGATTCGCTATAAAATAGGTGGTAAACAAGTTGCCGTTTTAAGAAAATACAGTGATACAAAACAATATTTTATCGATGCACCCAGTCATTTATTCAGTGAAAAACTTCCTCTCAAGTATTTGACGGGTTTTGCCGCGGATTATAAAAAGTGCATTCTGAACACCAAACAAGAACTGATTTTGATTATAGCTCGTTCAGCCGAGAATTCATATAATGAAGAAGTTGATGCTACTTCATGAATTACGAAGATTGAATGAAAAATAAGACATGTTGAGCCTGAGGACAAACAGAAGATCAAATCATCCAACAGGATCAATAAGAATGATCTGTATTCAAGAATCAATTTGTCTTATCGTATCTGGGGTCTTTATGAATTACAGGAATTGCGTTGTATATCTTTGGATATATGGGCAATAAAAACAACTAACATTTTGGAAACACCTCGTTTCACAATTATGGGTTTTTAAAGTGCCACTACATCCGAAAACAGAACAATGGATGTGAGAAAATTCATAATTGCGAACATAAATAATATCCGAGTGTATTTGAACTCGGAAGTTTACCCATACGAGCGTTGAAACCTGGACTCTGATAGAAAAACTATACTCGTCAGCTTACTGTGCATATGAGGACTTTCAACGTAGTTTTCATGCCAAAGATAAAAGTGAACCTCTGATCTTGAGCAATTCAAACAGAACCTACCCTATTCATCATTGATTGTTCACATCAACCGAATGCTACAAAATCATCAAACTGGAGTTCGAAACAAGAAAAACTAAGTTCACAATTAGCACCAAAGTCTATGCACCCATTATACACGATACATTCTTAACATAAAATTCATTGGATGGTTCTGTTCGTAATTCATTTTGAGTAAAATTTTAAATTTATCAATTTTTTTATACCAATTATATCTTTATGTATTGGATGAGCAGTTATATATGTGTAATGGATCAATAAATAAATACATTTATCAAAACCATGTTTCATTCGAATAAAATTTTATTTTCTACAAGTCATCATCAAGATCTTCAACTTCATCATGGAGTTGACATTTCTGCTTGATGTCATTCGGTAGAAATGGTAAGAGGGTTTGGCGAAACTGTTCCAGATCACATTTGATCATCTCTCCACAGAACTAATCCAAGTTTGAAGCTCCTTCACTGAATTTGTCACATAGCTCACCACCAGTATTATACCTTTCATGATTCGCCATACATCTTCTCATTTCGTCTTCATCGAAGCAAATGTTCAAATCATAGTTCGTAGCATAGTGGGCATCTTGACTCGAAGCATTAGTGCAATCTCTCGATGGCTGTATTTATATCCACTGCTTCCGTCCAACATTGCATCCAAATCTTGGAAAGTGGAACAAAAAAAAAGATAATTTATTAAGAGTACTCACATGGACCACACAAAGTTCCAGTCCACAGAGATATATATTACTGAGTGAATTAATTCTAAAAAAAACCATATTTATCATGAAACTTTACTATGTTTTCATTCACATAATGAACGATGGAACAACATTTGGATCAACTTCATTCAATAGAGTTGTAACTTACTAAAGTTCGAGTTTCCATATTTGGTGAAATTTGTGGACTCTGTTCCGAGTAAGTTATTGTATAGTATAGAATTCATACAACTAATATCTTCATCATTGAATTGTTCCGAAATACATTTTGGTAGCCATGATTCGGATGAAATGTTCTCACCCTCATCATGCAGTGTTATCAAAATAAATTCACCGACTCGAATGGTACAAATTATCATATAGTTAATAATGAAAGCGTTATCAATTGGAAATGATGATATTGCTCTTTGTTACAAAAGATTCATCTTCTGTTCAACTATAAAATTGATTTTTTCCAAATATTCTTCATACAAAGACATTGTAAAGATAAATTATAGATTATTTCTATTAGATTATACACTCACTGACTCAACACTACGTTATTGGTTAACTGTTAGCAATATATCTAACTTCTGATTTCGTTAAAATGTATTCACGGATTTTAATAAGGGACAAAACCAACACTCAACATGATTGGATTCATGCAGGTCACACGTTGCCTTCCACACATTCGACCTTGGTGGGATGCGTGCAAGCGGAGGGTGTGAAACAGTGATGCATAATCTACTGGAGCATCAAACATGTGTGCAATGCGCTTGCCAACAAAATTCGATATTTTAATGGCGAGGTCAAACACCAACACTCCCCCAGGTCAAGCCCACATACCCAATGACCTTTCCACCCAGGTGTTCAAGGTCAAATTTGTCGTCATAGGCGTAGAAGGGGGATCCAGAACCTGCTTAAATATTCTACTGTTACTTCCTAGACTCTGTGATTCCTAACATAACTGCGGATTGTCATAGCAACTATTTCATTATGACTTAAACTACAAATCCATTCACAAATTCCATGAACTTCACTATTGATTGTCCGGTAGCGTTTCAGCGTTTCTCATAGGGTGAATATGAATATACTTCGAAGACCTATTTCTGACTATAAGTAAATAACTAGCCGGAGATCGCGTAGGCGGTACTATGAGATCAATAGCAAATATCTGGGAAGGATAGTTCTGAACTCATCAAATCTACCCTAGCCGTATTCGATATTTTCTGAGTTCGACATGTCAGACAACTATCAACAGCAGTGAGGACGCCTCTCTTCAGAACAAGATCTGATTATCTTTTTAACTTTGGGAAAACAATTTTGCACTCTCGGATATTCAAGCGAATGGAAAGACACGAGCAAATATATTTCACTCTCGATTTTTCACAGAGGAAATTTCTGTGGGTTGTTAGAAATAATTTGGAATATGGGAAAGAGCATTCGTATCACAATCGGAAAACCTTTTATATAGATTGGGTTGAACGAATATAGTCGCAACTAAATGAACCAGCGAGTAAGCCTATCATTGAGATTTGTGTCTTGCGACACCAATATCTTTTTTTCATTGGCTCCTACCCAAATCCTTATTTGTCCCTTTATGATTGATCTGAACAAGTTGTCCTTCTTCGGTAGGTAAACAAAATATAACTTATTATAGAAGATTGGCTTGTATTCAACTTGGATATCAGTGTTATCCAAGTGAAGTTGGGTTGTGTAGATCTATTAAGCATCCGCAATTCAGGTTAGGAGTCGGTGAGCTTGGTAGAATTGGTATCGTTAGACCCAAGTGCTGGTTGGATCCTTCGGATTATTCAAAGAAAGGAGACTATGTTATCACTATCAATCGAGTATCCTCTACGATACGACGGAATATTTCTAATAGAAATATCAAAATCGGAAGTCTCCTCTACCTCACCGGATAGATTCGTTCTGAAAGATACCAGCACTTCGAAGCGTAGGCAATTACCTGCTCGAATAAACATATTTGTTACGTTGAAACTCCTCCAATACCTGTGATGCATGCATCACACTGTATGGTGGAAGTTTCAGAAAAATCGGAAGATCTTAGTGTCGGAGTCATATACAAAGCTTCTTTATTTTCAGGAATGACTTGTCCACTTCGGAAGTCCATGATTTGCTTCTTTCTACCTTTCAACATGTAGTTCAGATGAGGAACCTAGGAGGAAAATTATCTAATGGATGAGTCGCCTGTGCGAGGAGCAGAGACCGAAAGAATGACATATAAGGCTCGTATTTGGGACCGAGAAAAGCGTTATATAAACGTGCATCTGAGCACTATTACAACACCCAACAGACACGAAAATGAACTGTAACAAACTTCTTTTGATGATAATAATTGTAGTTTTTTCTTCGAATAATTCATCTGAAGGAATTTCCCAAAAGACGTGGCTTCAGTCTAAGCTAGTAATATATTTTGCTTCCTTGAGCAAGATGAGTATTATATCATTCCATGGGGTATCTTACATGTTTCGTGACTTCGTTGAGCCGTCCCCAATCCCATCGAAACAGGAGCTTGAATTTTTTAATCAGAAGTGCTGAACTATTCCAAGAACTTTTGGACTCCAAGTTTTAGCATATTGTTCAGCTCGGAATTAAAGATTTCCAAAAGATATAGGAATATGTTATACTGCCGTTGTTTGATGGGTTTTGCCTCTCCGGTATCTATCACAGAAATTAGTTCATTTGTCCGCACCCAATGATTCCCGCAATCCTTCAAATAATTTCATAGAATATTCGCATTTCTACATCAGGAAAATTATCACTCAATTAAATTTTCATTAAATTAATTCACAAACTTTTTTCTTTTATCAGTCTTCGTTATCAAAGTTCGTTGACCGGGAGAAATATGCGAACCAACCCACCAACCAACATATTTTCCCCGCTAGTTTTCTTTGCACTTTGGGCAAAAGGAAATATTATTATTTTGAGGAAAGAAAATCCAAGTCGTCTCCACAGTTTATTTTCACACAGGGATTGAATAAGACATGTTTCGGGCGTATATGCGCCCATCTTCAGTTATGAATACAATAAATTGCTGAAATTGAATGATATTTTAGACCTATTACAAAATGGTACATGGCATGTAACTCACGAAAATGAATGTTTTTGGTGATAATGATTGGTTCCAAAATTTAGGGCAGGAACCCCAACAAGGCAACAAAGACAATAACATTATCAAATTCTCAACCGATTGTTACCATACAATGGCGTCTATCTGGTTCATATGAATTATTATTTTTTGCAAAATCACATTACAAGCAAAATCAATTTTTGATGCCAGATTTATAGTCGTGATGTGTTTGATTCGCCTGCTTCCACCTCCAACTTATGATGTGGATTAAATAACTCTACTACGGGAAACTCTCTCAAGTATTGACGGTAGATTTGTATTACCCGGACGCCACTGATTACGAGAATAATTATCACGAGAGACGTATTTGGATTCGGAGCACTCGAAATGATGACTGACTAACATTTGCAAGTTTCTGATATACTATAGCAATTTTCCTAATTCTGAAAATATTTGCCACTTCAGTCAACTATGTTCACTGCAAAAAAAAGGTTTTTCATTTCGTCAGATCTCCTGAAAATATTAACGGATCTGAGATTGGTGGCTATTGAAATTCTGAACTTATTATTGTCCGTTTATTTGCACTTCGAAAACATAACATAAAAACTCTGACAATTCAATAAATCGATCACAATTCACTGTTGAAATACTGCGCGCGTCACTGTCATACTTCACCTTAAATAACTGTTCTGCACATATTCTGTGTTAAATTGAAGATTTCATTGAGATTTGTTTTTTTTTGTTTAATGAGCTGTTACGGACATGGAAAAATTGAATTATATTAAAAGATTGGTTTTGAGTGTGAAATGTAATTTAATTAATTTTTGCCATTTCCAATAATTTTCTGCTACTGATTTAAATACTGATATGCAAAATTCTGAAACCATCACTAACTCCTTCCGCGATCCGCTCGTACTCTTATGTACAGGTCATTAGCACCCAGAAATGTATCACACCTGCTTCTAGATCCCTGAAATATTTATTGATGTTTTGAGAAGCCCGCAATATAATGTCACCTAGAGTAAGCTAGAATCGCAGTGGGGTATGGTAGTCGTCTTCGTAACACTTCCCCCTCTAATAGGACTCCAGTCTTTCCAGATGAATAATTTTTATCTGAGTCCTAGGGCTGCGATGGATTCTATGAATCATGTTGTTGATCCTCCACTATACCTCGTACGGCCCCTCTCAAAACGATGCTAATTTGAGAGATACATCTTTACATGGTCACCTTCTTTGAATCCTGATTTAATTTTCAGATCATACTGACCTTTCATCCTATCACTAGCAAATCTCATCCGGTCTGTTTCGTGGATTTTCAACATGCCGCCCCTCAGTTTATGTACATAGTTCTGCAATTCCACCTCAGGGGCTTATTGATTCTTACACCAAATTACAGGGCAATCGAAGTTTCTTTTCAAAGATGATGCTATCCGGTGTAAGCTTGGATGAATCATGGAATCTGCAATGTACTCCATCAGAAATAGTGATTTTGATGTTTCTCCACAACCTCGGAGAGATGTTCTACCATAGTCTGATATAGCGCAGTATTTCTGGTCATGCTTACACTCATCAGCTCACAAACTTTCTTGAATAACTCCGACTTCCTTAGTCGAAACCCAGCTCCATCGGTACTCAAAATCTTGAGGAAATGTTTTTCACCAATAACCTTTCAATTCATGACATCAAAGATGTATTTGTTGCCATCATCCGTCACAAGAAATGGCCCGACTACATCAATGGCAATTTATTCAAATGGAGCACCTACGTATATGAACCTTCAGTAGCACCGCACTCTGGATATTTTCTGCACCAGCTTTCTACGTAGTCTCAACATTGAACCCAGTAGAACCTCTGCCTGATCTTGTCAAGGTCTTATGGACTCCTAGATGTCCTCCTGATCTTCCCTCGTGAATTTCCTTAGAGGCATCACCTATCCTCCCACTGTGCAAAAACTCATACCATTAACGTTATTATATGGTAACCTAGATACATTGTTACGTTATGATTATTGTGCCCATAGCGTCGCAATGACCATTTTAAAGTCGTTATATGTCCACCAATATAACAAAATCGCAGATACGTTATATAAAAATCGAATCTGATACGTTATCTAAAACTGTTCTGTTACAGCAAAAGTACTCACGAGTATGCGTGATGAAATCGTTACATATCAAGTCCTTTTTTTTTCCACATCATTTGAAACTACTTTTCTATGGGAAAAGTACTTTCTCAAAGAGTAACAACAACTGGGCTGTTATGTCTCAAGTCTCTTGTTTTCAGGTTCTTTTGGATGTTTTAAGTATATCATAATATACCTAAATTTATCTTTCCAACATATGCTATTGATGGATTATTTAAATTGAATGATATTTTAGACCTATTACAAAATGGTACATGGCATGTAACTCACGAAAATTTATGTTTTTGGTGATAATGAAAGAATTAGATTTCCACTACATTGTTATGTAGTATTAGTGATTGGTTCCAAAATTTAGGGCAGGAACCCCAACAAGGCAACAAAGACAATAACATTATCAAATTCTCAACCGATTGTTACCATACAATGGCGTCTATCTGGTTCATACGAAATATTATTTTTTGCAAAATCAAATTCCAAGAAAAATCAATTTTTAATGCCAGATTTATAGTCGTGATGTGTTTGATTCGCCTGCTTCCACCTCCAACATATGATGTGGATGAAATAACTCTACTACGAGAAACTCTCTCAAGTATTGACGGTAGATTTATATTACCCGGACGCCACTGATTACGAGAATGATTATCACGAAGGACGTATTTGGATTGGGAGCACTCGAAAAGATGACTGACTAACATTTGCAAGTTTCTGATATACTATAGCAATTTTCCGAATGTTTCAATAATTCTGAAAATATTTGCCACTTCAGTCAACTATATTCACTGCAAAAAACAAGGTTTCTCATTTCCTCAGATCTCCTAAAAATATTAACGGATCTGAGATTGGTGGCTATTAAAATACTGAACTTATTATTGTCCGTTTATTTGCACTTCGAAAACATAACATAAAAACTCTGACAATTTAATAAATCGATCACAATTCACTGTTAAAATACTGCGCGCGTCACTGTCATACTTCACCTCAAATAACTGTTCTGCACATATTCTGTGTTGAATTGAAGATTTCATTGAGATTTGTTTTTTTTTTGTATAATGAGTTGTTAAGGACATGGAAAAATTATATTATATTAAAAGGTTGGTTTTGAGTGTGAAATTTAATTTAATTAATTCCTTCCATTTCCAATAGATTTCTGCTACTGATTTAAATACTGTTATGCAAAATTCTGAAACCATCACTTACTCCTTCCGCGGTCCGCTCGTACTCTTATGTACAGGTCATTAGCACCCAGAAATTTATCACACCTGCTTCTAGATCCCTGAAATATTTATTGATGTTTTGAGAAGCCCGCAATATAATGTCACCTAGCGTTAGCTACAATCGCAGTGGGGTATGGTAACCGTCTTCGTAACACTTCCCCCTCTAATAGGACTTCAGTCTTTCCAGATGAACAATTTTTATGTGAGTCCTAGGGCTGCGCTGGATTCTATAAATCATGTTGTGGATCCTCCACTATACCTCGTACGGTCCCTCTCAAAACGATGCTAATTTGGGAGAAACATCTTTACTTGGTCACTTTCTTTGAATCCTGATTTAATTTTCAGATCATAACGACCTTTCATCCCATCACTAGCAAATCTCATCCGATCTGTTTCGTGGATTTTCAACATGCCGCCTCTCAGTTTATGTACATAGTTCCGCACTTCCACCTCGGGTGCTTATTGATTCTTACACCAAATCACAGGGCAATCGAAGTTTCTTTTCAAAGATGATACTATCCGGTGTAAGCTTGGATGAATCATGGAATCTGCAATGTATTCCATCAGAAATAGTGATTTTGATGTTACTTCACAACCTTGGAGAGATGTTCTCCCATAGTCTGGTATAGCGCAGTATTTCTGGTCATGCTTACACCCATCAGCTTACAAACTTTCTTGAATAACTCCGACTTCCTTAGTCGGAATGCAGCTCCATCGGTACTCAAAATCTTGGGGACATGTTTTCCACCAATAACCTTTCAGTTCATGACATCAAAGATGTATTTGTTGCCCTCATCCGTCACAAGAAATGGCCCGACTACATCAATGGCAATTTATTCAAATGGAGCACCTACGTATTGGAACCTTCAGTAGCACCGCACTCTGGATATTTTCTGCACCAGCTTTCTACGTAGTCTCAACATTGAACCCAGTAGAACCTTTGTCTGATCTTGTCAAGGTCTTATGGACTCCTAGATGTCCTCCTGATCTTCCCTCGTGAATTTCCTTAGAGGCATCACCTATCCTCCCACTGTGCAAAAACTCATACCATTAACGTTATTATATGGTAACCTAGAAACATTGTTACGTTATGATTATTGTGCCCATAGCGTCGCAATGACCATTTTAAAGTCGTTATATGTCCACCAATATAACAAAATCGCAGATACGTTATATAAAAATCGAATCTGATACGTTATCTAAAACTGTTCTGTTACAGCGAAAGTACTTACGAGTATGCGTAATGGAATCGTTACATATCAAGTCCTTTTTTTTCCACATCATTTGAAACTACTTTTCTATGGGAAAAGTACTTTCTCAAAGAGTAACAACAACTGGGCTGTTATGTTTCAAGTCTCTTGTTTTCAGGTTCTTTTGGATGTTTTAAGTATATCATAATAAACCTAAATTTATTTTTCCAACATATGCTATTGATGGATTATTTACGATTGAAGTCAAGTCAATTCATTAGAGCTTTCCTACGAAAATTATTAAAATATTTGAAAATACACTATCGACCATTGAGTTTGGCACAAATGATATATCCATTCGTACCTAAGCTTCATATTATGCTATCTGTTCTCAGTTTAGTTTATATTACTATAAATCATGATTAGTTATAAATGACATATTCTTAGAATGTATGAATGAAAAATCAATTTAATGATTACGTCCAGTGAATAATAGTTTATGTATATTCAGGTAATTATTGATAAATATTGTGTGATTCAGTTGAATCTATACAGTACGGTACATAGGTATGGAATAAATTAATTTTTAGCGTTATTATGTATTTGTTTAAAAAAACCTGAAACACGTCGATTTCTATTGTCAATTTGACAATTCACAGTATGACAATATGACCCCTTTCTTGCATCCCCTTTGAATTATGAGCACACACTCAAAAATTTTAAATGAGATTTGGGGACGTGTGGCATTTTTTTCGAAATGGACTTTCATTCTCTGTCTAGCAATATCGAGTTTTTCAATTTTGGTGCAATCATAACTGAGTTTTTTTTTTATGTAAAATTCTGATACTCCACGTATAATGAAGAAAATGATGACATATAATGTTCAGGAAGTATTTTTCAATTCATTTTACAATTAAATTGAATGTTCAAGATGACCACCATTCACTTCTTGGCAATTAGCAAGTTGATCTTGGAATTCTCGTACATTTTGTAGGACCTTGTTGTTAATTCCTTCCGTTATCCTAACTTTTAAATTTGCAATATTGTCTGGTCTACTGAAATATACTTTTGATTTCAAATAACTCCATAAGAAATAATCGGGTATTTTCCTATCTGTTTTGCTAAACGTCAGGAAAAAGTCGTTCAAGACACCAACAAATCATTCACAAAACTCACATAAATAATGTAATGTCAATTTAGTAGACTACTCTTATTTTGATATTTATAAGTTGCTGACTCACGTTAGTGTATTAAAAAATATGTGTGTGTGTATTTGATTTAACTATGGCTCATTTATCCGAAACTCAAAGAATAGACAATTTGATTATGATTAGATGAGGTAATATAACAAGAACTCAAAATTAAGTTTTTGAAATGTTTAATAATAAATACCCTGGTCAACACGTGTCCAGTCTACAGTTAGCAAAATAGAAACAAAATTTCGTGAAACTGGACATGGACATGTGAAAACTATTCAAAAACCAGGTCGAAATGTTAAATTGGATGAGGAATAGTTATTTGTGCAACCAGTTGGGAAAAGCACTATTTTTCGTGATGACGAATTTCTTCAAAAAAAAAAACTAGTTACGAAAAATAAAGTCCACCAATGTGTTTCACACAATATTTTTCCTAATTTTGATATGTGATCTACGGAAGCGTAGGAGTACGCAAGCGTAGAAGAGCATTGACAAATAATTTTAATATTCAACGATTATACCAAAAAGCATTGGGTGCTTTTTGGTTACGTATCTTCGAGAAAAATAATACTTTTATAGTAAGATCCCAGAGCCGGCAAACCTACCTCATTTCAGCAAAGCTGAAATTTTAAGTATGAATAGTGTGATGTGTAGTTGAGAACGTGTCATGCCCCATAATTACAGAAAAACTTTCATTCATTAGAAACAACACTTAATATGAATGTTATAGCCAGAAAACTCAATAGGAATGAAAATAAATACGTGACTGAAAACTGATATGCTACATGCCCGCTAAAAATACTTCATCATTTGCAGACACGTAAATGCACTTAATAATTACTTTAAAAAATCACCCCTTCTACAGTTGAGTCATTGAATAACTCATCACTTCCGCTGATATTCATATCTAATATGAATAACGAGCAAAAGAACAAGCTATAACTCATATGTTATGCCAGCTCATTAATATAACTCTCCCTCGGAAGGCATACATTTTTGTTTTTATACATTTTTGATGACAGAAACAAACCATCAATTATTGAGCCGCTGACAAGTTGAAGATAACGAGTATGGGTTGAATGGTATAAAAGCATGAAGTGCGAGCCATCAAGAGGTCAGTCAGTTCATAGTCGTTACTCCGGTAATATGTTCCTCTCAAAGATGAGGTTAGATTTCATTCGATCACGATATAGTGACATAAAAGAAAGAATATAGTCGTCAGGAAGTGAACTCAAGTATCCATTAAGAGAAATTTTTATTCAAATTAATCCGAGTAATAACAGTAAGCCAAGTGAATTCACTAGTAAACCAGTTTTTTCTTCAAAATTACCTATTGTTTATCAACGCTTCGAGAACGAAAAAAATCAACGAAAAACCTCAAAGCAAAAGTTCAGGACCTCATAGAAAATCGTATCCATACAACGAAAATCCAATATACCGTGCAAAATAAAAATAATATAATTATTTTTCAGCGGAATTAATCAAAAGAATTATACAATTGAACTAATTGTCGTTTAAAAGCCTTCTCAAGTGAAAAGTGTTGGCCATGTGGATTTAGAGTAAGTTCATATATGTTTCTGTATTTACGGTTTGGGCGAATTGAATCATTCAAAATGTGACTATGTCTTTGAATATATCTCCATACCTTTTTGTTACCAAAGTCTTCAAAAGATAATTACCCACAGCCGTTTTTAACAATTGTGTCAGTATTGCTTTTCGTCAATCTTTTGAATTGTAGACTGATAAAGAAATAACTTCAAGTAAAGTACACTCTATTTTTATTTCTGAATATTGTATCATCTTATCCGTTTATAGAACGGATGAAATACTTTGTTAATTCTGATAAAATATATATGTATATTCTTCCTATTTTCATGAGTGCATTATTATTTTTGTTTTAATATTTCTGAAAACGGTACGTACTTCCTGAATAAACAACTCAACGCCCAAGTATAGAGAGAAAGATATATTTCCTGTAGGCCGCTCCAGGGACATAATCTCGGTTCGACCATCCTCAGACAGTCGATGCTCTTGATGCTTGTTTTATCAAACCAACGACAAGTTTGGTGTTGCTGGTGTGTTGTGTTGATTCATAACACCCTGTATAGGCCGGGATTAACATTTGGTTGGTCAGATGTGGGGTATTTACTTCCCAAACTCTCCCCAGCTTCAACATTTGGTGGGTCAGATGTGGGGTATTTACTTCCCCAACTCTCCCCGGCTTCAACATTTGGTGGTCAGGTGTGCGGTTTTCAAATAAAGAACACCCTGTATATCTCCAGACTAAACAAACGTATGCGTACTTGCTAGCTTGAAAGCGGGGCCTTTTTATAGGTATCAGGTATAAAAGTACATAAAAAACTTTGGTAATGCGTTTGGCAATTAATATCGTCCAGTTAGCCAAGCGGTCTAAGGCGCGAGATCTAAGCTTTGGATCTCAAAAGTTTGCGAGGGTCCGAATACCCACACCTGACGATTTTATTTTATTTTTCAGTTTGAAATTGAAAAGTGATTTAGTTTTGGAATGGTTATTCGAATAAAAAAAAAATCTTTTCTCAATTTCGATGGGAAAAATAAAAAAAAATCGTCAGGCGCGGGGATTCAAACCTTCGCCAGTTTTTTATATCAGAGCTTCGATCTTGCGCTTTAGACCGCTTGGCCAACTGGACGATATTAATTGTCAAACGCATTACCATACTCCAAAGTGAGAAAGAAAGTTTTTTATGTACTTTTATACCTGCTACCCGTAAAAGTGCCCTTCTTTCAAGCTAGCAAGTATGCATGTTCTCAACTACCATCCGCTTTTTGGCATAGTCTAGAATATTGAAATTATTTTTTACTTTTTAGTGCATTAAAAGCGAGTTTTCATCCTTCCATGGAAAAAACGAAAATTAATTCTACATAGAAAACTACGTTGTCAGCTGGGGTCAATATCACCAATTGTTCAAATTATGTTATTGATATTTATAATTAGTGTTTACCATACATATTATGTATTGAATTCAAATCTTCTTAATATGTACAGAGAATATAATAACAATGAAGAAGTACTTCACGTAGTTTAGCTTCAAAATTAAAACAAATTTTATTCCTGTATTTATTGCAACTGGTGGTGAAATTTACTTTTCATCACCAGTTGCGAAAAATTTTACTTTTCGCAACTGGTGATGAAGAGTAGGACAAGTTTTGAAAAAAGTCACTTTGAATGTCAAAATTAAAAAAAAAAAGTTAGATGTACTGTTAGCTATTGAGGAAAATCCGCATATGACAAGTAGACAACTTGCCGCCGACAATGATGTAAGTAAATCATTGATATTGAGAGCTTTAGAAAAATATCATCCCTATGAGGTTCAGTTGGTTCAGGAGTTAAATGAGGATGAACCTGATAGAAGGCAACAATTCTGTGAAGTGATGATGGACAGAATTGAAGCAGATTTGCAGTTCATAAACAAAATTGTTTTTCCTGGTGAAGCTACTTTTTATTTAAATGGAATGGTTAATAGACAAAACTGTAGATATTGGAGCAGAGCAAATCCTCATTGGATGTGTGAGGCTCACACACAATATCCTAAAAAAGTGAACGTGTGGGCTGTCATTAACATCAAAATAATTGGCAACCATTTTTTTTAAAGCACAGTAAATGGTGAGGTTTATCTAGATTTTTTCGATGAACTTTTTACAGCCTACATTGAAAATACTTTTTTCTGATGTTGATGATCCAAATGCAATAGATAGATCAGTTTGGTACCAACAAGACGGAGCTCCAGCGCATTACAAACGTATTGTTAGAGAATATTTGAACGAAGTTCTCCCAATAGGTGGTTTGGAAAACGTGGAACGATTGAATGGCCACCCAGATCCACCGATTTGACACGTCTCAATTACTTCTTATGGGGTTATTTAAAATCAAAAGTATATTTCAATAGACCAGGCAATATTGCAGATTCAAAAGTTAGGATAACGGAAGAAATTAACAACATAACCGTTGAGGTCCTACAAAATGTTGTACGAGAATTCCAAGATAGACTTGCTCATTGTCAAGAAGTGAACGGTGGTCATTTTGAAGATTCAATTTGGTTGTAAAATAAATTGAAAAATACTTCATAAATATTATGTGACATTATTTCCTTCGTTCTACGTATCAAAATTTTACATTTTCAAAATGAATTTTCTCAGTTATGATTGCACCAAATTTGAAAAACTTGATATTGCTGAACAGAGAAGGGAAATCCCTTTCGAACAAGGTGCCACACGACCTCCTTCTTATTTGAAATGTTTGAGGGGGTGCTCATAATTCAGAGGAGGTGCAAGGAGAAGGTAATATTTTCACACTGAAAATTGTCAAATTGACAACAGAAATCGACCTGTTTCAGGTTTTTTCGAACAAATACAAAATAACGTTAAAAATGAATTCATTCCATACCTATGGACCGCACTGTATGTTAAATAGGTATAATACAACAAAACTGTTCATATGTTGGCGGGATACATCATTTAAGTAAACTCGAATTTGAAATTGAAAAATATATTTTAAAACATGGAACATCAAACAAAAAATTAACAAAAATATAAATTTTTCTGTAAAAATAAAATATATAAATAATTATTATTTACTGAAATCTCGGAACTAAAAACTTTTAAAATCCAAGAAGGGTACGTTGAACCTGAACTTTCAGTTTTCATTATAATGGCAGCCTCAGTTTTTGGTTTCCCTTAATAATCATTGTTTTGCATTTCGTAGCCATTCCATGGCTATTTTATCGAATGAACAATTCGAAAACGTTGGGACAACTTTCCGTACTGTACCTAAAAAATTGTGTATTGAAATATTTCATTAACAATGCTGTCAGAAGTTTTTCTCATTACCTCGCATAAGTTCGATAATAATCCTTTTTAGTTACTCTATTTAGGATTGGCCATAGGGGTTGTCCAGACGCTACAATAAAATATAGAAATACTTAAGTGTTTATAGTGTATTTGCTTGTGTCGATCCATATATCATGTTGAAGTTGAGAGTTGTGGTACAATTCGAATGTATTACCTTATTGTCCATGATGATATAGATACCTGGGGCCATAAATATATCTATATATAGTTTTCAATCGTCTTAAGGATATTTTCTGTTAATTCTTGGAATTGGGGTGCAAATTTTTTGGCAAAACTGATGCCACAAACAAATCATACCATCATTTTGAGATCACCCTCCTAGTAGAAAACAATATGATGATGTGATTTAACTATCGACGACACGAGGCTTGCTTTTTAAAAATTAGTTTTATTACAATTATTAAAATATACAATTATGAAAATAGGTGTTGCTATGTCTAAGTGCGAAATATGAATGAATTCGCGGATCGTTCCAAGATGGCTCGTCCCGTGAGATAGTGTCCACTCAGCATCTTGGATGGAGTGATGGTCCTGCTGGCGTCAGCAAGTATGGCTGGAGATGGTGACATAATTCCTCCCCCCGAAGATTCAACTACGGAGAGCGGCGGGGTAGTTGAACGTTTGACAGGTTCATCCCTTCCATTGGTGCCGCTGAGATGCCCTCTTTGCAATACATCTCGCAAAAAGTTTTTTGTAGATTAAGTAAATGGTTGAAAGAATAATTGCTATGTAGATCGCCAAAGTCCACATACTGGGTGTTTGGGAAAATCCTTGACTATCTATGATTTCCGGGTTATTCGAGATTAGTTGATTTTTCAGGTTCTGGAGTCCGTCCAAGTTGATGTCATCCAGATGGAAAGTTATATTCAATTTTTTCATAGGATTTCGATCCAGATCCAATTCGGGTATCAATACTATTTGATTTTTATTGATTACTTTCTCTTCATTGACGATATTGATCTGATCGGTATTGATCTTGCAGCCTACTGGAATATCGATTAAGTGGGATCCAATGATTTTTTGGATTTCTTGTTCTCTGCATTGGAGGTGGATGGTGGTTATATTCGGGAATATGGCGATCCATTGAGTGGAATCGTCCAGTTGATTTATTATCGGCTTGGTGATTTTGACATCGATTTGTTGGCAGGTGGATGTGTCTTTCATGTTCAGGAGTTGCAGCTCGCAAATATCTCCAGAAATATCCTTGATGTACATTTTGTTGCAGACATAGAGTTGTGGTTTGACTTTGACACAAATGTCGCTTTGAAATGTGAAGTACACTGAGTTTTTCAACAAATATGAGTTTTTTGGGATCAATGCCTTGAACTGACTTTGACTATACACGGGGATTGGATATAAATGGTAATAATCGAAATTGTATGGAAATGTGATTGGGACATGAAGTAGATAGGTTATTATATTGTTCAATATGGAACATTATATATTTATTATCTTCTCGAATTTCAAGGTGTTTTCCAGAGTGATTTCAAAAGGAAATTGATTGATTGCAATGATTGGTAGTCTGAAATATATAGAAAAACTATTTACTGAAGCTTTTCTTTCGGGGTCTTTTCAGGTTATCCATGTGTACTTTCTCATGTTTGTTTGTGGAAACAGTCTTGCTGTTTTCGTCTGTTTTTGTAATGATATCGGGTTTTTCAAATGTATTTTCTGAGTCAATATTGAATGGGTTTTCGTTAGTTATATGGCCATTGATTATATCGATTGGTTTTAATTTTGTAGCTGAATGTATTGAGAGGTTATATGCGAGAATAGCGTGAATCATTTTCATTTGAGGGGGTGTTTTTGAGAACCCCCCGGTATTGAGAAGTCTGATATGTTCAATAATGGTTGAGTGGAGTCTTTCCATTTGCCCGTTCTATTGCGGATGATTTGGGGAAATAAAATGAACGTTGACCTTGTGCAATTTTAATAGTTCCTCAATAACGGAATTTTCGAATTCAGAGCCATTATCTACAATAATTTGAAGAGGTACACCGTGATGTGAGAAAAATGTCAAGAGATTATTCGCTACATCAGTGCCAGACAAAAATGGCAAATGATATGCTTGCGCGTATTTCGAAAAACTATCTATTATCGTCAAAAATTTGTTTTTCTCCAAGGTATAGATATCTATATGAATAATTTCAAAAGGTGGCTGTTGGAGTAGTATTCATTTTCATTTAGATGGGATGACTTTCGTATTTACTTTGGTGATATATTTCACATTCATTCATATAAGTTTGGATTGAATCTTCCATATGGGGCCAATGATATCGTTTTTTCAATTTTTGGTCCGTTTCGTCAATACCCCGATGATTACTTTTCCCTTCGTGATATGCTTGTATCAGTTCTTGGATTTCATTTTCATCTGTGACGTCAACAAGTTTGAATTTGCATCTTTTAAACTTCAAAGAAGGCCACTTGAAATTGCGCCTAATCACTTCGCAAAAAGGTTCGTATTTTTCTGGTCTTTCGAAATAGAGATGATACTGTACGTTTGGGGCAACGTAATCTTCGACAAAGTTAACAATGACCTTTTCAAAGTTATTTTCGGCAATTTGTACGGTTAGTCGTTTTTCTCCTCGAACAAAATAGTTATTTTTGGTTTTACAGGTGAGTGGAGTACCGATTGGAAAATAATTTGATTATGTCCGTGGTTGACCGGAGTTTCTGAAATTGGTACTTCAACAATAGGATTTCCTTCGGCGTTTGTATGAACGGTTATTTCGTCTTCGTCATGTTCATGAATTGAAATTTGTTTTTGGGTATTTTTGTTATCGTCAATGTCCAGTTGGACTTGTGTCGAAAGGTTATCGTCTTGGTCTATTTTTGACATATTTTCATTGAATTGGTCGATATATCCAAATATATCGTTCGTTTCTTTTGTGTGTAATTCGATCGGGAGAGTGCGTCTGCGTTTGTGTTGATGTTCCTTTTTGTATATTATATTGTATTGAAATTTCTTCAAGTTTGATTCACAATCTTAGTAATTTTGAACTTGGATCTTTCAATGAAAATATACATTGAAGGGGTTTATGGTCAGTTATAATATTGAATTTCCTGCCAAACAGGTAAGGTCGGAAGTATTTGGTTGCCCAAACGATAATTCTTTTTCGATTGTACTATATATTAGTAGGAGATTTAAGCCGGTTCTGGCTCTCCCCCCACCACTATGACGTCACGTGTGACCTTGAATAGTTGCAGGTGTGCAATGTGTGTGGTTTGACCTTGAGATTTGACTTTGAGATTTGTCATTGAGTTTGATAGGTTTGGTCGACTTTGAGATTCGACTTGACCTTGAATATGACCTTGAGATTCATAACATTAAGTTTTGAGTTTGAGATTTGACCTTGAGTTTTGATGTTGGGATTGTTTCGGCAACCTTAAGATTTGATCTCGATGTTTGTTTGACCTTGACTAAAGTTGTGGTGTAGCATATATTCTGTGTAGTCATGACCTTCATGAATCCTTGTACTCCAAGCGAGGAGGGCGTTTGTCCCGTGAGAGAGCCTAAGAGTGAACTGCAGTATTGATGAGTGCGTTGAATATCAAGAGAATCTCCTCAAAATCCATACA